>JAGKQL010000003.1:6036224-6077251 GCA_018398635.1 Cyprinodon brontotheroides | reverse complement strand
TATACATGAATATATACACATATACGGTGTATATATACATATATATATCTACAAGCTTCTCATAACAGCACTTTTCTTTTTCCTCCAAATCCAAATATCTATGATTTAGGTTCTGTCTCCTTGAACTGAAGTGGAGCCTCAGCAGAAAGGCGGCTCACACTGAGCCTGGTTCTGCGGGTGGTTTCTTCCTGTTAAAGGGAGTTTTTTCCTGCCTCCACTGTCGCTACAAGCATGCTTGGTGTGAGGATTGCTAGTCAATGAGGTGATGCAATCAACTGATTTTTCTTAGGTCAAAAACTTTGAATCGGTTTGACTGTATGATCTGGTTTAGCTGTAAGCTTTGCCTTGAGATGACGTGTTGTGAATTGGCGCTATAGAAATAAATTGAATTGAATTGAGGTGTTGCTTATTGTAATATTTCCACCTTATGCTCTTCACCTAAAACGCAATGTGGTTTGTGAAGTGCAGCAGTCCCTGCTGGTTCAAAGCCCACCTACAACCCGACGCCAGACCCCCTGTACACCACAGCCAGGATGGTGTCTAAGGAATTTCAAACATATTCTCCGTTTGTCCGCATCTGTCATCTGTAGTCAAACTTTTTATGTTGTTTTCAGAGTCTATCACTTGCTGTGCTGCAAAAGACAATGAAAATGTCAAACAAAAAAGAAACAATGCCTGCAAAATTAAAATAAATCAACCTGCCATTTATAAGCTTCACATAGAACATCTGCATGCTAAAAAAAATAATAAAAAAACACTAATAAAGTGCCTATTGTGTTGAATTTTGAAGATTTGGATTTGGTTCTTCTACGTCCATCTATCACATTTAAAGACAACATTTACCACTTTTATTACAAATTCTTTGTTTATTCTTAATAGTCAATATATAGAAATGAGATGCATATCTTTTGAATGACCTTGTGTAGCCGAGGAATGGGTCATAAATATGCATGTACGCCTGTTGATCAGAGCAGAGGACCAGAGGAGAGGAGGAAAGATGTGTCGGTAAGCCTCACGTTTCATCGACAATCGGTGCTCTGATCATCTGTTTAAAAATTCATGAGTGTCTTTAAGCTGTTCGGACTGTGAGACAAGTGTTTGGCTGGATTGATGCTTCGTCTAACCAGAATATGCTACGGCTGGGAAAAACATTAAAGAGCAGCTACGTCTGTGTGTTTCAGGTGAGAGCTTGGATTTCATATCGATTTTATTTGGGATGCTCTTCAGCCGTCAGGGATAATGGAGACGGAGAGGAGAGGTTTGGGCGGCTAAGTCCATCCATCAGATCTGAGCTGAAATATTAAAATAAAAATAAAAAGCTAACTAAAAAAAAATGATGTATAACTCAAAGATTTTTAAGAAAAGTTTTAAGTGCTTAACATCTAAGAGAAAGGTTGATTTGAGGGGCCAAGGGTGTAAGCTACTGGGAGGAGGAGGATTAGGGCCATAAAAAAAAAAAAAGTTAACTGATTTTTACATTTTTTCAGTTCAGTTTTAGTGTTAAAAAATGTCCAAATTCTGACTTTTGATCTCAGAATTCTGACTTTTAATCTCAGAATTCTGACTTTTTTTTTTTCTCAGAATTCTGACTTTTAATCTCAAATTCCTGACTTTTTTCTGAGAATTCTGACTTTTTTTCTGAAATTAAATGTAAACTTTTTCTCTAAGAACTCTGACTTTAATCTCCGAAGAATTCTGACTTTTAAATCTCAAAATTCTGACTTTCACCCTTCTCAGAATTCTGACTTTTAATCTCCAGAATTCTGACTTATCTCAAATTCTGACTTTTAATCTCAGAATTCTGACTTTTCTCCTTTTTTCCAGAATTCTGAGATTTAATCTCAGAGTTCTGACTTTACTTCTCAGAATTCTGTCTTTTAATCTCCACAGAAATCTGACTTTTTTCTCAGAATTCGGACTGTAATCTCCAAATTCTGACTTTTATCTCAGAATTCTGACTTTTAATCTCAAGAATTCTGACTTTTTCTCAGAATTCTGACTGTGTAGCTCCTCAAAATTTCAGAGGCTTTATCTCAAGAATTCTGACTTTTTCTCAGAATTCTGACTGTAATCTCAGAATTCTGACTTTTTTTTTTTCTCAAAATTCTGACTTTTAATCTCAAAATTCTGACTTTAATCTCCAGAATTCTGACTTTATCTCAGAATTCTGACTTTACTTTTCTCAGAATTCTGAGCTCTCTAATCTCAGAATTCACGACTTTTAATCTCAGAATTCTGACTTTAATACTCAGAATTCTGACTTTTGATCTCAGAATTCTGACTTTTTCTCAGAATTCTGACTTTAATCTTAAATTCTGACTTTAATCTCAGAATTCTGACTTTTCTCAGAAATTCTGACTTTAAATAAATTTAAAAATCAGTTAACTTTTTTTGTTTTTTGTTTTTAAGTGGCCCTATATCCTCTTCCGTAGTAAGCAATTAAGACCACTTAGAGATAATTATTTCTAATTAAAGTAAATTAATTAAATCAAAGTTAACCAAAAAAATTCATTGTCCTCTTCTACCAAACTTTAGGCACCAGTTTTCTAAACTTTTTAAAACTGTGGTGTAAAAACCAGTTTTCCAATGACTGTCTAGAACATCAGATTATTATAAGAACTTTAGCATAATATTTTTTATCATTCTTCCAAAAATCTCTCATTCAGATATACGTTTTCTTAATTTATGATAAACTCTTATTCAATTTGCACTTCATGCTAAAGTTGAAAATCTATATTTTACAGAAAATTTGAGAATTTATGATGAAAAATTATTTAATTGCTAATGTACATTAATTTTACTGAATACATTTGACATACTCTACATTGTGAATTCTGTCATTTGTGGTCATATTTGTGTTTTTAAGCCTCTAAATATAAGCAGTAGAGCCGCAGGAGCATTTAAAATACTTTAACGTTACTATATTGAATGACAGTGTTAACTGTTTAGTTGCCTCCGTTTATAATGCTGTTCATGCAGATCCATATCATGTGACTGAATTTGCAAGCAGTTGAAATATTATAGCTATCTTTAAAAAGTGCAAAACTGCAGACTTTTATTTGGTGGTGATGACTGCAATTCAATACAGGCCAGCTCCAGCATCATAAAATGTATGAGAAATGTTAGTTAAACTTTTGTAATCATCACAATAAACATCACATCTAATGTTCAGAGTATTTTCGTACTCGTGTCATGTTTCTGCTGTTATTTGCGTCTGTGTTTTGAACTGTGTTGCATGCCGTACCCCATTGTGTGCGCCAGGTATTCCTCTTGCTTTTGCCCTTTCAGATATAATTTCCCAAGGGGAAAGGCCAGGACCATTGTGCTGCACTGTGGTGTGCCGCTGTTAGACAATTACTGTAAATAGACATTACGTTGCTTTCTCAATCTGAGATCTCTCTTTCCTTCAGGCTGTTGCATTGTTTCGTATAAAACTGCAGGAGATTAAAAAGTTTAAAAAAAGAAATGCATGAAAGCTATTAAAAGCTCAAAGGAAAGCATGTTTTGGAATTGGCCACAAGCTATGCAACCAATCAAACGGCCGTTTTTACTGTAAACACAGCATCAGCTGCAGCTCCAATGGCTCTAAATTACAGTTCTAATGTTCTAGCGCAGGTCCAAACTTATTCTACTCTTAGAGCCATTTAACTTGTAATTTTTCCCCTTATGCAAGACTAATAAAGCAATTACTATATAATGCCCCACTGTTACTCGTTTCATACGTTTCTCTTTTATATATCTTGAGTAATGACTCTCCTTTGACTCCGTCTCCAGCCTTCAGCCTTTCTTCCTCCTCTCCCTCCCTGGTCGTCTTTTTCATCTCTCTATTCTCCCGGTCTCCTCAGTGCTCTGTCCTAATTGAAAGCTGAATAGAGCTTCATATTCCGCCAGCATCAGATGATGAAAGTGCTTTGATCACTGTTTACCCCTGCAGGTGGTGCACGGCAGCAGCCACCCCAGATACATTCGACTCTCTTTGCCGTTTTTACTTCTCCTCTTGTTTCTCTGCACTTTCTTCCTATGCCCAGCGCTGTCTCGCGGCCCGTTAGATTACACGAGACCAGAGCAAACCGCAGTGTGAGGACAGCCTATTGTTTGCAAAGTGGGCTGTAAATAGTAGGAGGATAACATTGCAAAATCCTGTCGTGTGAAGGCCCGTTTCTGCAACATTTCCCTGAAAGGCTGAAGTTTAAATCTGACCACACCAGAAGGCTGATGACACAAAAACTTTGAATCCTTTATGGTTTAACTCTTATGCAAACAGGCGATGTTGGTATGAAATCATGTCAGATTTCATGGTATCTTGATCTTCTTGAAACATTAGATTTATTTTAATTAAGAAATTTGATCGCAAATCAGGAAGGAGTCTAAAATCACAAACTTAAACAGGCGGACTCTAGCAAACATTGCTGGACCTTTTACCAAACCAAAAGCTTCAAATAGATGAAAATGAACTCAAATCTTTCAGCAACAAACATTTAAGACGAGTCTGTTATGCTACAATGGATGAGTTTGCGGCAAAGTCCCTCATGCCAACGGTTAGGTAGAGTGGAGGACCTATTATGCTGGGGGCCTACTTACCTTTCTAAAGGTGTTTTAGGTTGGGTAACATCATCAGTGTTTGTTTTTTTTTTAAGTAAATCATTCACAGGCTGACAGGGCCCCTCTGTCCAACATAACATTTGGTGTTTTCTCAACACTTTGAGAACATGGAATTTGTTTTTCTTGTAGCAATTTTGGCATAATCGTGCACAGAGTAGTTAGACTACAAAGTGCATTCAGCAAAATCACAGGGAACATGTCATATTGCTTGCTAGCTTCCTTTTGCTTTAGTTTTATTTGTTCAAAAATTGTTGTTTTTCTTTGAAAACTGAGATGTGTGAAATTTATGTGTAATATTTTTATCAGGTAAATAAAGATAGAAAAGAAAATCAACTTTCTAATTTGGCCCCAAAAAATCGTCAGCGTGCATCAGTGTTCAGTTAGACAGATATTACCATAAAAGGTCCATCTCCAAAATAAATCCAGTTCTCTTTCCAAAAATTGAAATGCATCCTCACCTTCACTCTTAAAGGAAAAGTTTGGTCAGCAAGGAATGATCAATGGATCATTATTGAAACCTAAAACTAAGACATTCCCAGTGATTTAATGAATTTAGCGTGATTTAGTAAAAAAAAAAAACTATATTTTTCGGCGCGAGGCCTTTTTTGCCCAAATATAGTAACACCTCATTCCTGACATCTCCCGGCAGTGATGTCACGGTGCGGTAGGCCTAGCGCCATTCTCCCCACTTTATCAGCAAAATCAATGGGAACTACTAGACACATCTGCAAGCAACAATTATTGAAGATTTCCAGAGGACTACACCACTGAAATGCGCGAATGCTATATTTAAACTGACAATGCCGATGTGCATGGCAATTGGATGTTGTAATACATCAGGTAAAAGTACAAAAAAAATTGTTATTTCACCTTTGCAATTAATGATCCATCATGGGTTCGTCGTTTGTTTGCCAAATTGAAGAGGGAGGATTTGCCATCAAATTTCTGGCCAGAGAAAAAACATGCTATTAATCTGTCACTCTCTGCTTCGCTTAGTGCACTGGTCATCGCCATCATGGGTAATAGCGTGTTGTGACAAACACCAGATACAGCACTGGGACTTGCTCAACAGCCGATACCGCATGTCACAAACCGTGTTCTTAAACAAACATGGATGTCTCCGGTAAATGAAAATTACTCTTAATTAAAAACACTTATTATTTATTGAACAGTATGTAATTATTGCATAATTAAAGTACCGTCAGAAGTTTGTATTCTGAATATGATTGGACTGTTTAAGGGGATATTGTGTAACTTTTGGCCACTAGGGGCGCTATAACTATAACTGCCCGTATGCCAGTTCCAACTTAAATTATTGCTTCAATTGGTAACAAGTAATTCAATCAAGTTGATCCAATTTGATTTATTAATTTTATATTTTGAAAACCTAAATAAATTCAGTTTCAGGCAAATTCAGGCAAACTTGATTAATTTACTTTTTACCAAATGAAACAATTCATTAAGGCTGGAGCAGCATTTTTTAGAGCAATTTATTCCTTCTCTATTCTCGGACCTAAATCCTACAGAAAACGACTATTCGTTGTGTGACGGGGTTTAGCTAGCTTATTTCAGCGTAGCGGGCCCCTACGCTCAAATCTTCCCTGCTGTGGTGAAATTCAGGCTGCTGATTTTATATGAACGTATTGGTCCTTGTATTGGACATCAGGGCTCCTTTTCCCAAGGTTCTGTGCAGCGCATTTCAGCACCAACGCTGGTTACTTTGAAAGTTTAAAAAAGGACATTGAAATCAGGCTGATACACTGACTTTTATTGAGGCTAATGGCCATGGAAGGGTGATTTTAAACACATTAACCTCCTTATTTGCACATACATGAAAGGAAAGCACTGTGGAAATGTGAACAACATCCTTCAAACACTGTCATTGACTCAACTTGCAGGCAGACTCACCAGCAGATAGAGGGACAGCTTTGAAAGCAGTGGTGAAGTGACCAGGTTGGGAAAGATTCCCAAAAAATTTAAAAAACTCCCCCACCCTTCCTAACTACGCCATTTAAAAATCCTAGTAAGAACTCTGTGAGATGTTCTTCATCTCTATAGGGTAATTATGTCATTTTATTTTAATTTCATATAGTGTCAAACATATCTGTGCCTCAATATTGTGTTTTAATTAAACCAAACATTATTCATTGTTTAATGGATTGATTATAATTAGTGGAGCATATGTTCTACTAACATATGGAACATTAAATGATGTAAATGAAAAAGCCCGTCAACCAGTCAGAGTGATGTTGTTCTACTGATGAGGTGTGACAAAGGATTGCCTCCTACAACAGCAATACCTACATCTCATGACATAACGTCACAATAACATCATTGTCACCCCCACAGCTGTGGGTGTGAGAACCGTAAACAAAAGAACAAACCAGCCGGTCCAAGGGGAGCTCTGTCACTCACAATGGGCTGTTTCTCTTCATCTGATGCTCATTTAACCTCCGATGGGTAAAAGTGTAAATATCATCATCAGTTTATCCATTATTTATGCCTCAAAGGACAGTTAGGAGTGCGATAATTGTTGGAAAACATACTTTAAATATTATGAACTTAATATTTTGCCAGTTGGATAGAATATTAGAGGATATCATAATCCTCTGAAAGGTTGTTAAGCTGTCCAAACCAAAGCAACGCTTATGAGTTTCTTCTTGATAAAATGTGGTATTATATTCCCAAAGCGGCAGTAATCCATTACCAGTTATTGCCTGAGATTGACCAGTTTCTCTGGGTTACTGGTTTCCCTGCAACCATAGAAGACTGATAACGGGATCCCTCCATGCGTCAGGTCACAATTCAACATTTTCTCAACATTTAGCCAATTTTTCATGTTTTAATGTTTCTTTTTAATGTAACAGATTTTGCTCATCCGCATAGGTCCTACATATATGGAAGAAAAACAGTTTCATTGGAATCTGCCTTTTTTTTAACATCTAATTTTAAACACTGAGTTTTTTTAACAACGCCGAATTTTAAACACTGATTTTTTTTTAGACATTGAACTCTTTACACTTTACATTTTTATCTGGAAAAAAATTCACCGAAAGAAAAGCATCAACCCATAAAAGTGTTGACCTTTACAGTTGAACTCAAACCAAAAGCAATCTACGCTTCGATAGAGTCGAGCAGCTTCTAGCCAATGAAATTAGCTCATTTCGTCAGACATGACACAACGGCTGCGCTCAACTGAGCTGATCACAGTTAGTATGGCACCCCCCCATCTGCCAAGGCTCTTGGTTTGATCCGGGAGAAGCGGAATTTTTTTTAGACATTCATTTCCTGACACTAGAGGCAACATGGCCAATGGCACAAACAGCTCATTTCGTGCTGTGACTAAGCTGTGATCGGCTCAGTTGTTTCACCCAGTCACGATAAGAGGAAAAACTCTAATAGCTGTCTGTCAAGTAGCTAACTGGCGTTTTGTAATTCCTATCTGTTTAACCAAAAAAAATTCCTCATTCAGCCGGGAACAGCGCTGAAGCTTTAGCACTTTATGTCATATGGCGAAATTGCTTTAAAACTTCATGATTTCACCAAAGGTCAACACTTTTGCGGCTGAATTTTTGCAGCCGATTTTTACCACCTGAATTTTTTGCAGGCTAATTTTTTGCAGCTGAATTTTTTTACACCTTGAATTTTTTGCACCTAATTTTTTTGCAGCTGAATTTTTGCACCCGAATTTTTTGCATTTTGCAGCTGAATTTTTTGCAACTGAATTTTTGCACCTGATTTTTTGCACCTGAATTTTTTGCACCTGAATATTTGCAGCTGAATTTTTTGCACGCTGATTTTTTTTGCAGCTGAATTTTTGCACCTGAATTTTTTGCAGCTGAATTTTTTTGCGGCTGAATTTTGCACCTTAATTTTCTGCACCTGAATATTTGCAGCTGAATTTTTGCAGCTGGATTTTTGCACCTAGAATCTTTGCAGCAGCTGAATTTTTTTGTCAACTGAATTTTGTGCACCTGAATTTTTTGCAGCTGAATTTTTGCACCTGAATTTTTTGCACCTCGATTTTTGCACCTGAATTTTTTGCAGCTGATTCTTTTGCAGCGAATTTTTTTGCACCTGAATTTTTTCACCTGAATTTTTTGCACCTGAATTTTTGCAGCTAAATTTTTGCACCTGAATTTTTGCACCTGAATTTTTGGCACCTGAATTTTTTGCACCTGAATTTTTTGCAGCTGAAGTGTTTGAAATTTGGTTAAAAAAATTCAGTGTTTAAAATCCGGTGTTAAAAGAAAGGCAGATTCCAATGAGACTGTTTTTCTTCCATATACATATTGTTTGTTCAGTATTTTTTCACTTTTT
This sequence comes from Cyprinodon brontotheroides, assembly GCA_018398635.1. Taxonomy (NCBI): domain Eukaryota; kingdom Metazoa; phylum Chordata; class Actinopteri; order Cyprinodontiformes; family Cyprinodontidae; genus Cyprinodon; species Cyprinodon brontotheroides. The sequence continues at coordinate 6,068,329 of JAGKQL010000003.1, read as the reverse complement.
GCTTGTTTTCCTCTATATTGGATCTGTTGTTTTGCGCTGCTGCATTACTGCAAACTGACCAACTGAGGGACAAACAAAGGATTAATCTTTTCCATCTTACTCTACACCAGTAATATCTATCATGACTAATCCCACATGAATGCAGCTCTTAGCAATGCTGAATATTTTATGCATTCATTTGAATCTCACTCAACTATTACATAATTTGTAACATACCCGTGTAATGTGTACATATAGGCTTTTAGAAGGAAGAAGACAGAGCAGAGTTTTATCATCTCAGATCAGTGTTAGTTTGGAGTTGCAACTCTGAACAGAACAGGAGGCTCATTTTATGAGCTGTGAGAACTTTAGATGTTTATCATTTGTTATGGGATTAAATGAACAACAGAGATGACCGGCTGTCACAAATAGGCAGGAAGTTCAATTACTGACTGTGGGTTAAGCAGGCTGATTGACCAGTTAATTAGAGGCAATTTCCTACAGATTCATTAGGCAAGGTTTATTCATGCATATTTCTCGTGTCAAAGTTAAACACTTCATAGTTTAACCTCCTTCTATGTGTTTTTTTTTTCCCTAGCTGATTTGTTTACGGTAAAATTATTTGACTTTGAATTAAAAGTCAAGGAAGTAATGGGTGGATGGATTCTTTTATCCAGTCAATATCTTTATAAAAACTCCTCAAACAGAAAAACACAGAAACGATGTTGGTGTGTTCCTCACTAAGTTAGGGTCATCATGCAGCCAGATGGGTGAGACGTCTAAGAATAGATAAAAGGAAGGACACGCACACACAGATAAAGTGTGACGAAGTTCTGGCAGATAAGTTCCACGTGCCTCACGCTGCTGGAAGCACAATGCAGCAGAGAAGAAGCTCACAGACCCTGTCTTTGATCAGCTCTCACTCCCATATAGCCACATATGGTAATTCACTTCTTGGCATTGGCCACTTCAAAGTTATGTAAACTACCTTCCTCCTCTGACCGGCTGGCTGTTTCCTCCACATGGCTGATTCTGAGCTTCACAGATTACCTCAAATCAAATATAATCTCGTTAAACTCTATGCAAGATCCGGCAGCAACAAGACAGAGGCGGATTCATTTTTTTCTTGTTTGGTGAGACTCATAGGTTTCGTCTTCATGCCACTGAAGGTTAAAAACACTATATCTATGTTCAATGAAATATCGAAGCCTTTTCAACCATCTGAGGCGTTATTTCCACATTTCACCGTGGTGGAAACAAACAAGCTCTAACATCTCCCAAATCTTGCTGTTTTCAGATGAATTAATCCAGCAGGGGAATACGATGAATCCAATGGACAATGCAAAAGCTGAAACAGGCTAAGATGATCCCGTTTAAACCAAATTGTTATGAACACACTGCTGTGAAACTGTGACAGTGAACTGTGACTAACTATGATTGTGAGTTCAAATCCACCCTAAAAAAAACCCAGGCCTGATTACTGCAGAATCAACTTACTTCTATAGAACCAGACTGACAACATGAAGCAGGCTAAAGTGGGACGTAACATTTAAAATAGGAGGCCAAGAGGCCAAGAATCTCCAGAGAACCGTCTGAACCGGCTGATTCACCAAATTTACTCCAAAAGCACGTTGGTGGAACATCCAGGAGGTCACTAAAGAACCTAGAATAACATCTGCAGCTCTGCAGACCTCACTTCAAGGTTTAGTTTCAAGATTCAACAATAATGGCCAGACTGAGGAGAGCGGAAGGTCAAAAAATCGATTTTGAATCGATTCCTTTATTTTATTGCAAAATCGATGTCCTGGGAATGAGATCGATTCATTTTATAGTGACCCATGTGACGTTCACATTCAAATGAGCAGGAAAGATGCTCTCAAAGATGACTTCAAGTCAGTCAGCTGCAAATGTACCCAATAGCTTGACTGAAGACATTTAACAAATCAGGGCTGACCGGCTTTATGTGGATTTATTTACAGACCAACACTACAAATATGGTTTGTGCAGTGGAGATAATGCAGCTTCATGCATGTCTGTATGTATATCTGATTTTTCACATGTGACTCACTTTCACTTTTTCACAAACAAGTTTGCGCGAGACAGTTTTGTTCATATCTAAGTTTAAACTGTCTGATTTACAAGTTTGCACTTTGTGTTTTATGTGACAGGAAAAAACAGAAATATATGAGTATTTTAAAAACACAAAGTTGAACCACTTTCATTTTTCAAAACAGATCGAATCGAAATTAATCGAATTAGAACTGTGAATCAAAAACGAATCGATTCAGGACTTTGGCTTTAAAATACCCAGCCCTAGCGTCAAAATTACTGCTACCCAGAAAAAAAATAAAACAACAGTCAAAAGGCTGGTTTATGCTCAGAAACAGGGTCATCTCGCGCGTGGTCGCAGTTAACGCAGACATGCCCCCGCCCCCCCTGCAGACAGACCCTCTGCTGCACCTCTCAAAAATTGTAACTGAACACAGACAGGAGGCCTCTGATTGGTCAAATCTACATCCACTCTACACTATGCATATTTCCTGTTTGGTACCTTCCCCGCTTGTTTTGTTTGTATGACCGCCATTATAGAAAAATGACTGTTTAACCCTTTAAAGCCCGATCCAAGAATAAAACAAACAGAAAATTACTTTTTTTTTCAGTTTGAAGTCATATTAGCCTTTTATCAAAATATATAAAAAGAAAAGACAGAAATACATTTTTGATATTAATAATTTATTACTATAGATAAGTCAAGATTATTTTTGTGATCTTCTACTGGCTGTTATTGGGGTATATCTGATTGTGTACAATAGGGTTTTGAGCAAGTTTTTACACCATTAAATTATGCAAAAGGTGACATTTCCAAGAAACCGTATGTATCAAATATGATACATTTTGGCATTACGGGGTTAAGATGGACCAGCTAGAAGAGCGAGGAGCCCGAGAACGCTGGGACCCTTTTCCCACCTGGATCCCCGCTCTTTTTCGCCCTCACCTCGCCGTATCTAGACCCACGGCTAGTTTGTTATTGTCCCTCTTGCGTTGTTGCTATGTCATTCTTGGAATGACATAGCACAGACCACGCTTCAAAATTCTGCAACAAGCTCACTGCGATATAATGCTGGAGGAGAATAAGCAGCCCTTAAGTCTGCTTCGTCACTCTGAAATCTGGATCACTAGCGGTAACTAATAAACCATGACATCTACTCTTTCTCTAATAAACCCAGAAGCCGAACCTCTGATCACATCAGCAAGAGTGCTTCTGATTTTTTTTTATGTCAAGATGCTTAGTCTAAGGCTGGACAAATTCAACTAAGATGCTGTGGCGTGATTTTTAACCCTCAGCTGGTTAAAAATCTCCACAGGGGTGTAAAAATATTACTACAGGTTATTACAAAAGCTTTAGCATCAGTGTGGGTACGGCTGAGACATCAAAGATGGAAATTACATACAATGCTTCAAATTTTAACTTATAAGATGAGCTCCAAATAAAGGGTTTGTGATACATATCCTGTTTTTGTTTTTTTATGAAAATCTCATTGAGAGACTCGTCATCAGACTGCACAAAATTGAGTGAATGTTTTCAGAGCTGTAGATAAAACTTTATGGAATTAATTCTTGTGTTTACTATTTGTTTTTTGATTAATAAGCTTTGATTTTATGTCTGCCTGTGGTTTAAATGAAACGCAACAAAGACACCAGTTTATCTCAGCAACATTATAACGTGACAGGAGAATATACCTTTCAGGTATGGTGGATGTTTTCCTGCTAAATGTAGTAAAATGTATATGGATTTATAAGCTTAGAAGACCTGAGAACCACTTGTTAAATAAAGGTAAAGAACTGAAACCGTTAAATAATTTAAGATTAATGCTGGATTAACAGATCGGCTTGCATTAGTGACCTGTTTTCTTCTTTATGTTTCTTTATTTTGGCAAACCCCCTTTTTCACACAGCAGACAAAACAGCCAGCGAAAGAAGAACTAAAGACAAAAACAAAAACTGAAAGATCTTTGACACTCTTTTGGTTTTTATGGCTGAATAACAAAAATCCACCGAACAAAAAAACAAAATACTCCCAGAAAAGGTGAAAAAACACAAACAACACAAATTACCATCTGTTAAATGCCTCATAACTGGATCACAGTGCATCATACCTTTTTTTTTATTATTTATACCCCCTGAAATTAACTTGTTAATTTAGTGGGAGCATGATTACAAGAGGGGAAATTAATCTAATTAGATCAAGGATTAATTAGCCATTATGTTTTGCTGTTCATCAAATTCATTAAGAGTCCTGATTTTTAAATATATTTGACCCAGATTTAGGTGCAGTAAAGCTGCAGTAACTCAGAAACAAATAGGAGTGATTGATACAAACAAAATAAAGAGCAAAATAAGAGATTATTCAAAACAACCAGAGCTGCATTCTGTGTTTTAAAAAAAGACAGAACTGCATGGATCAATCTTTAACTGATTGTTTTTTAAGTCTGACATATGGACTCTATTTTTTTAATGTAAGAATATTTGAAAACCAAAGAGAAAAAACATACTGAAGGTACTCGGATAGAGCTAGCAGTTTACAATCCATCCAAATATGAAGCAATTACAAGTTAATCCTGATTTATGGTTTAAAGCAGGGGTCTTCAACGTTTTCCAGGCCAAGGACCCCAAAATTTATGGCAATGTGGAGCAGGGACCCCCTAAATACATATATTGTATGAAATTGTTTTATATCAAACTGGTCAGATAGTCACTGTATTACATATGGAGTAACCTAACAGAAGTAATTAAAGCTTGAAAGAGCTCCTGAGGTGTTGAATTCATGTTAATGTGTATTAAAAGACATTTCAATTAGAGGAAAAAATTGCAGGGAGGAATATAAAAAAAGTCTAATCAAGCAAAACTTTTGTGACCCCCATGCAGTACCCAATATGTAGAACCTAACTCTAGAATGTTTAGACTTCGCTTTCATTTGATTAAATAAAATAAAGTATTTGTAAAGGCTTTAAGTGAATAATAGTAAATTGTATTGTAATAGTAATAAAAAAAAATTTTTAAAGCAAGCTGGTAATTGTTATCATATGTCATTGTAGAAACAAATCACAAAGAAGCTAGTTTTTAAAATAAATAAAGCACAAAATAAGATTGTGATATTAACAACATGTGCTCAACAAAAAATTTTACACTGGAAAAAAAGTAAAATTTCCTAAATTAAGTGTATTAACCCTTAATTTAAGTAGGTAAATTAATTAGACCATTGCCAATGGAATCAGTATTTTTACTTCTTAAAATAAGATAATTAGATAAAATGCACTTGAAATAAGACAATGCAAATGTGTTTTCTTATTTTAAATTTCAAACTGTCTTGTTCCATTGGCAAAATGTCTATTTTTTCCTCTTCAATCCAAGAACAAATGCACTTATTTTAAGAAAAAATTGCTTATCTATGGTTCGATTTTTTCCCAGTGTACTCTCATTCTCTTTTTAAATATATAAACAGAGAAACTATGCAGACATATTTTTGGGGGGGTTTCTATGAATTCCTTTTATGTTCTAAATTCTTTCAGGTGAGATCAGATCTATAATAATGTGATTATTTGCTATCAGCAGCAGCTGTCAGTCACACTGGGGTGTCAGGCTGCTGCTGGCATCCACATAAACACACTTTGTTCACCAATCAATACCCCCCACCCCCCTCCTCGTGAAAATGCACGCGCATCGTGCTTGTGTGCACGCGGACATGTTATTTTATTTGGGCTGAAATTGCTCGGTTGGATTTATGCTGAGACAATTAGCAGCAGCGTAGCGATGCCTGCCTGGACAAGTCAGGACAGAAATCTGCTTTCCACATAACAATACAACTCCTACTCTTTACTCTTTAACTATTTCTAAGCTTCACTTGTTTTTCCCTTCAGAGCAGATAAATTGTAATTCTAAGCCATATTTAAATGTCGGGAATGTGCACGCGCTGAATCCCTGAGCACATCCTGCTCTGAGCGACATCCTGCCAGCATCCTCCCTCTGCCCTCTACTCACCGATACGAGGTCTGCTTTCTGAACGCCAGTCCGCGTAATTTGTCCTCCAGAGATTCCTGCTCCATGTCCGGTAGGCTGCTGAACGTGTCGCTGCAGCCCATGGCAGCCTCCTCTGAGCCCGCTCCGGACTCCGAGTCGCCCCCGTCTGCTCCGAGAGAGACCGGGCGGCCGCCGTAGCTCCCTCCGGCCGCCATCGCCGCGGGTCCGGTGCGGCTCTTCGCTTGGGGGTCCATGCTGGTCACTCCTAGATGGACCCTGTAAAAGCCCCTTCTCTTTCTATCCTCCCCACCGCTCTGTGACGCGGGGACTGGGTAGGTGGTGTGAAAGGAAGGGGATTTTTGAAATGTCTGGGAAGGTAAAGCAGACGTTACCGCTGCTGGAAGCACGGTCTCCGACCGCTGACGCCTTTATATGCGCGGGATGGAGGGGCTGCGCTCATTGAGTCCTGGACCAACTGGCAGCGAGCTTTGGGCGGCAAGCTGCAGCCATTACAACCGGAAGACGAATTACTCACTTTCAAAATAAAACATTAACGCCATTTTTTTTTTAAAGCAGTTAGAAATATTTTTTATAGTTTGTAAAAATGAATCTATTTATCTACACATTTATATTCAGTAAAATCAACTTCCAGTTCTAAAGTACCTTTTAAAACTGAAAAAGCAAGTTTAAGTCAGTTACGGTAAAGCAAACATCAAATGATTTCCATTAAACCCACATTTCTTCACTAAATAAGTGTTTTTATTATCTTAAATATATATTTTTTATGAGCTAACAAGAAATAAAATGTTATAAAACATGAGTCTGTGAATGATTACACGGGCGAAGCTAGATTGGGGGGGCCAGGGGTAGCCATGGCCACCCTTACCCAATCATTGGCCACCCCTACCATTATTTTCCCTCTAATGATGATGGTAGCAGTAATACTATCAAGTGGAATATTCAAAAAATGTAGATTTTTTTGTGTTTAATTATACACATCAATATACTAACATCATAGATGATAAATACAGAATTCATGCTATTTTCAGAACTAGATTTTGTGTTATATGAGGTAAAGAGAAAATGTGTCTCTGCAAGTCATCTGGGACTCTTCAGTGAAATCATGGATAAATAACAATTTTAATAAAAACGTATCAAATAATCAATTTACTTAGATATTAGTGCTTGTAAATATCAATTTTATGCAGAATGTTTATTGATAAAAGTAGGTAAATGGTGACGATAGAAAAGATTCCTCCCGATCTCAAAACTTTGAAAGAATTTTTATACCTTTTATTTGGCATAGATGTTTAAATACGTCTACTTGACTAACAAAGGCTATAGGAAAGTATAGATTTGTCTTTATTTAGAAAATATAGGATGTTTTGCTTGTTAATTTTCCTTTTGGGAACAGTGTAGCTTGACCCTGAGGTTTTGGAGCCTATCCGCTTTCAGCCGTTATAAAAATGTTCTGGCTACACCTCTGGATGATTAATCAACTCATCTTAAGTCAAACATATTGAACTGGATTCTAAAATAACTGAAGTTTTTGGTTGTAATCGATTTACTAGGGTTGTAATTAAATGTTTCAGTTGTTTTTTTATTTATTTTACATAATAATTTATTACTATTGATACTAAAACACAGTCAGGAACACAGTTAAACTGTAGCAGTCAATCATAATATCGTAAAGATGTTGAAATGCAAAGATCTCCAAATTATTTTAATGTTATTATATATTATGATTGGTTTCTTGGCTAATGTTTTAGTTATTCTCTCTCCAGTCTTTGTATCTTAGCAAATATCGTAAAATGGTCTTATTATGGGCCTTCAGATTTCTTTTTTTTTCTTTCTTTTTTTTAAGCATACCAAGACACCATTAACTAAAAATTATGTATTGGTTTAAAGTTCAACTATTCCATCTTAAACTCTTAAGTTGAAATGTAAACAAACCGGAAGTTCACAGCTTTATTCTTTGTAGCTTGATGTGTGTTTAAAGCTGAAAAAGCGCGTCAAAAGCATGTTCAGCTAGTATGTCCTAATACAAGAGCTTTACAATCATCTCTGGCATCCATCCATCCTTCCATCCATCCGTCCATCCATCTCTGCTGAGCCATGTAGGATATTCTCCCTCATGTTTCTGTGTGGCATCATCAGTCAGAAAGTAGGGCAGAGAGTGAGAATACTCCCACCACCACATGCCTGCTGTCAGGATCTGCCTCTGAAAAGACTCAAAGAGAGAAATCTGTTGAGTCTGCATGTCATTTTCTCTGCCATCATGTTAACATCTCTCCTCCTCCACCATACAAGTCCCTCTACATGTTGCAGGCAGCAGCCACATCTGGCAGGCTGTAGTTGTTTTTTTTTTAGCTTTGCCACTCACACTTCAGGATCACCAAATCACTGCTGACCTAAAGAGAACTTTCTCTCTATCCTCTCCATTGACATGGACCTGAACCCTAAGTAAAAGATCTTTTTATTCTGTTGGCATCTAGGTACATTTCATAGTTCATAGTAGGACGTATGCATATAGAACCACATTAATGGGAAATAACTTCTTGACTTGGCCTCCAAACTTTGACTAGGCCACTATGTATTAAGGCTTCCTGTAAAGATTTGCTTTTATCTTCATGATCATTATCATAGCTTTAGAATGCTTGCAGGTTTTTCAAATGCTAGAAAACCCCTTGGATGCAAAAAAAAAAAAAAATATACTGTACAAAACAGACATAATTAAAATCAGACACTTATTCAGATGTGTATTTCTAAACGATTTAAAGGTATCATGCAGCAAAGCTCTTTAAAAAATTTATTTTGATATTTATATAAAATATTTAGTTGAGGTTTTTATAAAGGCAAAAGGGATGGATGATGGTGAAAAAGTTTTTTTTTTGTGAATTATCCAAAAATTAGAGTTTTTGAAATCTTTCTTTACATTTCAGGATCTGCAATTTAATTCAATGCAGTTTATTGGCATATGCCCTATTATGAAGACTAACTTCCCAAGAGTTTTGTACAATGGTTGGTCAACAATTGTTCTGTTGAAGCTGTTAACTGCTTGTCTGGTCAAGGTAAAATTAGTATTTGGAGCTAATAAGGGCCCAACGTCTATTATATATAGCCTATATATATAAAACAAGAACAAACTTGGGGATCCACACAGTATCTTTGCTAAAACTATATATATATGCATATATATATGCTACAAAATATATTATATATATTTATTGATTTGAAAACAATTAATCTGTAAGTGGATGCATTTCTGTAATTATAAATGGTAACAAAGCATAACATCTGCTGGGAAAGGTGTATATACCAACTGTAATCAGTTTTCATATCTTTATTTTTTCATATTATAGTTATGAAAACTAACTAATATGTATATTAGTGACAGTTATATAAAGTTGTTCAAACTCAACCTCAGGATTCAAAGCCCTATGCCCTAACCACTAGGCTGGCACTGACACTGTTGTAATCAGAAGTCTACTTTACTCACATGTAAACCTTGATATTAAAAGGTATAGTGGAGGGGATTTTCTCAAAATCCAAAAAGACCCGCCCTCTGGAAAACTTAAAAAAGTTCACATTCACAACCCTCTACCTGCTCTCGAGAGTTTAAACAGGGAAACGTGCACGCGAGCCCATTTTCTCACACCATTCATAGCCCTGTTTAGAAGATACTATTTACATGCAAACTCATACAAGCTTACTTTCCAAAAGATTTGTAATTTTTCAACTATGTCAGAAGTGAAAATGGGGACCAGCACGTAGGACGGTCCTCTGTAAACATATCACCAGAATGATTGACATTTAGGAGGACCACTTATTTTGATGATCCACCCGGAAAAAGAGTCTAAAGGTTTAAAATTATACATTTTTGTTTCATTTTCTGAAGGACTGCTATGATGGTATTTATTTTGTGTATGTGTATTTTATATGGTGCTGTTATGTATTTTATGCGTCATATTTTATAGCACCTTGTGATATATATATATATATATATATATATATATATATATATAAATATATATATATATATATATAAGTAAACCTTACTTACTAACATGCTAAGACCTGTTGAGTCACATATGACCCTTTAGACTTATTGGCGATGTTCCTGATCATTGCACTGCAGGAATAATCTCTCTTACTTCAAATTTTCAGTCATTGATGGGCAGCAATAGATGCTTCTCTGAGGTCTTTTATTACTACCCAGACTTGTTTTTACAAAGCTGATCATATCAATGATTATAAGTTAATCTGCAAGTTTTGAAACAGCGTTTCTGATTTTGACTCAGTTTGTCTAAAACATGCTCTTTAATCAGAGCAATCACTCAAACTTTGATTCTATTATTTCATAATGTATGACAACAAGCTTTCTGGGACATGGATCTATTTCGAACAATGATTTGTTTGTTTTTGTTTTTTTAAGTAAGAAATTCAGCTCCTCTCCCCACAGTTTCCTGACTGAAATGCATCCATCACTTTGGAAGCCAGATTGAAAGACCAAAAAGAAGAATGGAGTGTCTGTTTGGAGAGGTTTGTTTGTTAGGATGCCATCGTGTCTGTGCTAATTCAGTCCTGACATTCAGACCAAAGCCTTGTCTTTCTGTCAGCTGCTGAAGCTGTGTTTAGCCTGCAGAGCTCTGTGGCTGACTTTAACCCCCTGAACTCCCCTGATGTCCATGCTGCACCATTGTCATGTAAAATCTGCAGCCCTTCTCATAAAAAAAAAAAAAAAGTGTCTGAATTCTCTGCCAGAGAGTATGGAAACCAAATGGGATTTTATGAAGGAACAATTTATGCTACTTTTTTCACTTTCTAAAACAGTTTTTAGTGATTTCTTTCTCTATTGAAAAAAGAAAAACCTCCAGAAATAAAATATTTGGAAGTTTAAAACTGCAAACTAGTGTTGCACCGATGCCATTTTTTGGCACCGATACCTGGGAGTGCAGTAATGGCTGATACCGATATCATACTGATACTATCTGTTTGAAATTGATGTGTGTGTATATGTGAAGAACTGCATACTACTTGGATGTAAGATACTTACCATCGTGAGAAAACGTCTAGAAGCTTCACTGCCTGCCTTTGTGGCAGGAAATGAGACTAAGCAGGGGCTGCACGATTTCCAACAATAAGCCAATCCTCAAGAACCAGAGTGGTTTTTATTGATTTTTTTGTCCCTGGCGGTAATTTTGATATCTGGTGCAAAAGCGACAGCGGCTGCATTTATTTTGTTGTTTTTAGAACACATACCTCGCCATTATAATATGAAAAAGCCGCTGCGATTTTTTTGTCCAGCTAGCGTGTAATTTTTATACAAAATCTGCAATCGGCTGCATTTATTTTTTCAGGGAAAACTAATCCTGAGTCAATTAAAAGTCAGGGAATTCTGAAATTACTGGGGAAACCCTGTATAAAATAACTATGTATAATGATTCTCTAGAAAAGTCACATTATATTAATAGTATTATCTTGTATAAACATACCATTACTCTAAAATAAAAAGTTATTCATTTGTGACATTGACTTCTGTATGTGATTTATCTTAAGTTTTTAACCTGTCAAGTTTTTAGATTTTAACATTACACTTATAATTTTTCCAAGCACACAACAGTTTAAAGCAAAGTTTAGTTTAAAAAGAATGTGCAGGAAAGGATTGAAAAGCATGTTAACCTGCACGTAATGTAGAGCTTGAGTTCATTTATCCTGACGCATGCACATATACACACCAAGGAACCACCTGGAAACTTAAAAAATACTGAATTACAAAAACATTAAAAAAACATTGGTTTTATTGATATATATATATGCAAAATTGAATATTAGGAACTATATTTATCCAAACATATACTGGGCAAGTAAAATTGTTTTGGGCTTTGGGCAGAGTGGTAAAATCCTTAGCGTCAGCCTGCTAATACAAATTGAAACTAGTAGGGCTTTTTGTGCACTTACTACCTGGAATAGGTGACAATAGTTGAATAAACTTTTTGGCTCTCAAATTGTGTCGGTGCCCTATTTGTGGAATTTTCGCCCACGATGCGATGCGTTTTTTAGTGTGGATCGAGGCACCGCCCAATACTGAGTATGGGATTGCAACACTTCTGCAAATACCATTGAGTTAGGATGAAGTAAAACAATCTGGAGTCTTTCATCTTTCATTATTAATCCATACACTTTGTGTGATACACCAGGAAGCAGAACAAGAAAAATCCATAACATGATGCTGCCACCTACCACCGTGCTTGACTGTAGCCATGGTTTTCTTAAGTTTAAAATCTACCCTTGATTCCTTCTAAATATTCTTATTTTGATCACAGAAAAAATTCAAATTCTGTTTGTTAACAATAACACCTTAATATTTAGTTTTTTTTTTCCTTATTGTAACCCTTTATTTTGCAATACCTTCTAAAATCCAACATCATCTTTTAAAAAAAGGTGAGAAAAATGTTTTTAAAGAATTTGAATCTATAAATAACAACTTGCGTCTACTGTAGCTGCAAATGTAGTGTTTGAACACATGTTTTGTACCCAGTCTTACACATTTGAACAAAGCTCTCCTGCTGGAATTCATTGTTGGCAGTGTTACTATGTGAGGGATTTGTTTGGAAAGCTTTGGGACTTGCTATTATCCTGGGACTGTCTTAGCAATTCACACGTCTCGTTATGAAGCGGCGCTGTTGACCTATTTTGGGAGCATTTCAGTTTACGATGGGGGAAAATAAAAGCTCCTCTCTATGCCAGCCTGTAAACTAAGAAACTCAGTCCTCCCTAATTGAGTTTGTGTCAACAATGGCTGGTGAGGTTGCTTTGAGGACCCAGATGCAGAAGAGACAAATTGAAGCTGGGATAATGTTCACAGAAAGATTTAATAGAAAACCAAAAAGCAGCAGAGGCAGAAATCCAACTCAAAATACAAAAACAAACCAAAATCATGGAGACATCAGGGTAAAGACGAATCTGAGGAGCCAGGAAGGAGCCGAGCAGAGTAGAAAACACACAGCAGCGAGAAGGAACCAGCACTGAGCACAGGAGGTGGAGTGAGTACTTAAGGAGAACAAGGATGGACTAACGAGCTGGCAGATAAGAGGGAGCAGGTGTGGGTGGAACTGGCAGAGGGAATCCAAGGGAAAATCAAGGGGCAACAGAGAGTAACAAAAGAATGCTTGAAGATAATGGAAGAAATAAAAAAGCAAAACAACTGATAACAGAAAACTAATAGGAACCATAACAGTTTGGGCCTAATGTAATTCGAAGCTGTGAGAAAAATGCCTCCAAGATGACAACAGACTGAATTATAGCCTTAAATGATTAATCATAAACTGTATGGTCTAAAAAAAACATTAAAACATGTATAAAAATTTAAGAATAAAAAAATCTAAATGTTGGAATATTATACTTCTAGTCTGAATAATAAATAGAATTTATTAAGGAATTTGCTTTGTTCTTTAAAGTTTCTTTTTTCAGGGAGCTTTTTAAAATAGGCAGATTCTGCCAATTATGAGAAATGTTTGAGTCAAATTTTAATTTGTAAACAAATAAAAAGCAAAACCTAGGGCTAAATCTTGTAAATTTTTTGGATTCTAGACCACAGAAACCACAGAGAGCCGATATCCATAAATGGAGTAAATGTTCTTGCAAAAAACTCTTATTTCTCCTTTTTTTTAATATATATTTTAGATCATTAGAGGAACTTTAATGTCAATTAAACTGACATATTTTGTTTATTTCTACACTAATCAGGCCAGTGTGTTGCTGCTGAAATTCAGTTCAACTTATTTTATTTTTTTATTTGGTTAACCAGATATTTCATTAATTTTAAAAAGGGGGTAACTGTTGTTATTTTTTAAGCTGTTTTAAACCAGAACTACATTCACGTGGCAGAACTGTGTCAGCAACTTGGAAATAAGCGTTGCTCAAGAGCACATCGACATGTAACAAGAGAGGGAGGTGGAATAAAACCCCAAACTTTACGATTCAGAAAAAGATTTCTCTTGCTACATAAAGCACCGTAAAGAATAATTTGCTTCCTTTCCATATTTATCCAATTTTCCCTTTTTTCTGTTCCTGTTACTGTAGATCGTTAGAGAAACGCTGATGTCTGTTAAACTTGAGTGAAAAATTATGGTTAAAAATAATGATTTCATTGCTGAGGGGTAAAAAATAAAAAAAGTAAGCTTTACAACCACTAGGCTTTATGTGAAATAGTATTAGGCCCCTAAACTAGCTCCACCCCACCTTGCTTTTTAGGTGTAAAAATGAAACAGACCTTAATGTCCTTTTTAACTTTCATAATAATTCTATCCTTCCAGAATATCTTATTATCAGAGGCCTGCAGATATTTAGATGCTTGTGGAGCTGTTGGTACCTCATACATGAAGCCCTCTTGAAGTAATCTGGGTAGAATTGTTACTCTACATCATGGGTTCCTCAGTTCCCACAGCACTAGAACCTTTTGACCATTTCCAGACAGAAAAGTGGCTTTGTTTCCGTTTGTGACAGAACTTAGATGACCTTTAAGCCGAGATATTTCAGTCAGATTTAGTATTTCCTGATTCTACAGATCCAACACTAATCAGGCCAGTCTGTGGCTTCTGAAATTCACCTCAACTTGTTTTATTTTTAAATGTGTTTGGGGTTTTTTATACTGCAAGGCTGCTTTTGATATTTGTTTCCGTTATTATATTAATTTATCATATCTGTATTTATTTAGGTTATTATTCCCAAACATTAACATTTGTTTAAGTTTAATAAGAAATCTTCCAAGACTGAATTGTAGCATTAAAACTTACCAAGACACTGATTACGTCCCACTTTAGTTCATATAAAATAAAAACATTATAGGGCTGAAACAATTAATCGGATTAATCATGATTGATTATTGAAACAATAGTCAACTAATTTAGTAAGCAATTAATTGTTTCCTGGAATATAGAGACTGTAAAATGTGTAAAAAAAATCAAAACATTTTGCATTTAAGATATAAAAAAAAACATTTTCTCCTGTCAATATGCTCTATTCAGCTCTCCTGAAGGCGCCATTACCTGAAGTAGTTACACCTGGTTTAATTTCGTTTAAAAAAATATTCTTTAAGGAACTTTTTTCTATCAGACTTTTTGGAATCGACTCAAAAATAATCAAAAGATGAATCCATTTGCTAAATATTCGTTATTTGCAGCCCTTCCAGATTATCATCCTAAGGACTCGCAGGTGTTGCAAAGAAACCCCCAACAATTAAAATGCTTTTACTACGGAAAATACTTTATTCACTTTCAAAGCAAGAATACAGAGACTAGTTCAGACTGACGTTACAATGGAGCCATACAGACACAAAGTCATTTTTTTACAAAGTGGAACCATCGACTGCAAGGAAAGGACTATGAGCAGAGCTTTACATCAACGGCTTTATTGATGAACTAGCTGATCTAAAAGGGTTTGACGGGACGTTAGAGAATCTGAGGGGGAGAAAATATTGCTGTAAAGCTCAAAAAGCCAACGTTCATAATTTATCAACAGCATGGAGCCAGAAATAGAGAAAGGGGATGAATTATAGATCGCTCCCGACACATTTAGACTTCCCCCCTTTATTAACAACCCACATTTACAAAAATAGAAACTTTCTCCACATTTATAAGTTGATATTTTTGGTGAATGCTGAGTTAAGTTGATTAAGCGTCTTTTTATTTTCAGAAAAGAGGCTAATTTAACCTAAATACCTCGGCAGGACACTGAATATAAAAAGAACTTAAGGCATTAATGATGAGCTAAAATGATGCAAAAATGTGTTTTTTCCACCAATGACAAAAATAGAAAAAAAAAAAAACTCTCAAAAAACATGAAAAAAAAAAAAAATCTTAATATTAATTTGATTTTTCTGTTTAGTTTCCTTTTTTTCTTAGCGGGACTCACAACAAATGCCCCAGAAACGTAAATATAAACATACATAGTATAAAAGGTTACAAATAAAATATTAAAATAAAGCATGAACACAAGCTAGTATCAAAATGTGATGAAAGCATTTTTAAGTAAATAAAAAAAAAAACCATAGCAACAAAAAAAAGTTTCTATAAATACTTGTGACATCATCAGTGTCCTGTAAAAAAAGCCTCACGTGTCGTGTTTTATAATTATTTCCTCTGGAATAAACGCCGCACTGCTCTGAATTTTTTATGTCAAGTCAGAAACCATCAGTGCAACTTTAATTCAGACACACAAGGCATCCAGTGCCTCTTTATTAGAATTTCGATGGAGCAGGCGGTGGCATCAACAGGGGGCGCTGTGGAGGAAATCTGCTTCAGGACACTTTAAAAAGCTCCAGAGGAACAAAACATATCTGCTGGGAGGGAGCGCAATCAGACCTCAGGAGGTCTCGTTGACTGATCGATCCAGCTCTAAAATTTTACTGCTGCTTCCATTCGCCCTCTGCGACCTGGAGCCAACACCAAGCAAAAAAAATAAATAAAAGATAATTATAGAAAAATCAGAGCGAATAATAAAAGTCCAGTAGCTGATTGCTACCTGTGCAGGTCGAGCAGCAGGTTCTTCTGTGTGTCGTTGCTTTTATTCCGGAAAGGCGGATGCGTCTCCGCCCTGCTCTGCTCCGAGCTCAGCTTCTGCTGCTCCGAGCGGCGCCACGCTGCCATGACGACCGCCGGCGCGTCCTCCCACTGCTCGGGATATTCGCCGCCAAGACCCAGGAGGTGCGGCTGCTCGTCCTCGAAGGTCGACAGCAAACTCCTGGATTTCACTGAAATGAAAACAGAGACTTTTAACAAAGATGAACCTAAAAAGTAATCACTCCCTTTAACACTTTAAAATGGATCAAATATCGGTTATAAAAACATTCCACATGCTTTTCTCCTCTTTTATAACAAAAATGAAGTTCTTAAAACTTTTCCGCGGCCTACGCTCAGTCCTAACTGCTGTTATTCTAAAAGAAAGAAAGCATCGGTTTGTGTGTGAGCAGGATGTGAGAGGAAGCTGAATTTGATTGTTAAGAAAATTATATCTGATCTCAATTACACCAGTGTGTGTGTGTGTGTGTGTGTGTGGGAGGTAATGAGGATGTAGTGAAAGGTCAAATCAGTCTCTGTGGCTGTTGCTGCTGAGCTGTAGGTGGAATCTGATTAGTGGTGATGGTATAATGGACCACCAGGGTTTTACAGCCAGGAACTAATGATTCATGACAATGGGAGCAGCAGGGAAGGTCAGGCAAACTGAAAACTTTAGAGAAATGAACAACTTGGTCTGTTTTTTAGTTAGTTTGTCGCACTCAAACTCATCATTACATGAGTTTGAAATGATCTCCAACCCTCTTTGGATTTAAATATTAAATGGCATCACTGAGAATTTAAAAAACATTTCTTGAGCCTCTTTTACTTTAAATGTTTTGCGTTTGTTTTGCTTCCTCCACTCTCTCTGCTCAATAACTTCCCATTAAGAACAGCTTGATTACTTAGAACAAATCTCTTTAACTTGGTAAAAACAATCTGCTAGGACAGAGATTTTATTTTTGGCAAATGCAAAAAGTATTTTCTCTCCTTTTTAAAATAATAATAATCTCACATTGGAGAAATTTATCTCTGCATTTAACTCATCCCCTTGGGGAGCAGAGGGCTGCCATTGTGACCACTAGGCCATCACATCCCCTAATGTTAGGTTAACTCACAGATTAGGAAAATAAATCAACCTTATTCCTTTTAAATAGACATTTTAATATTTAAGCAGAATAATAAAGGATTGGTAGCTTAATACAGCTGCTGTTAAATCTGTTTAGAAATATTTCTAACATGCATAATCAGTGATATCTGTACATCTGGAAAATATTCAATAACTATTTCAGAGTTAAAAGATTAACCTTGTTATGCTTTTTTTAAATTAAAGAATTAATTTTGAAAAGTGATTTTAAAAGGATTTTAAAAGTGGAGGAGTTTAAGTATCTTGGGGTCTTGTTCACGAATGAGGGGAAGATGGAGCTGGAGATCGATAGGCGGATTGGTGCGGCGTCTGCTGTGAAGCGTGCAGTGTACTGTATGGAGAGATATTTGTGCCATCGGTTTAAGCGCGCAGGAACCAGTCTGGTGGTTTCCTCTAGTTGTTTTGGCGCAAAACCGGTCAGGCGCGGCGCTCAACTCTGAAAAACCCCTCTCTACACACTGTTCTCGCGCTCAGTTTCATCTCTTTTTTCCATTTAACCGGATGTAGTATTTGGAACGAATGCTTTCATTGGATGAAAAGAAGCTGGAGCGTGATTGGCTGATGGTATGGTTCATTTATATACATTGCTGAAGTCGCGAGCGCAGAGAGTTGAGCGAGCGGAGAAAACAGCCGAGCGCACAGCTGGTGTTGAGTGTGGAGAGAGCAGGTCGAGCGCGGAGCAGAGACGGATCCGAGCACAGCAGAGATGAAATTGTGTTGAGAACAGTGTGTTGAGAGGGTTTTTCAGAGTTGAGCGCGCGCCAGACTGGTTTTGCGTGCGCTTGGATTGGTTCCTGCGCGCTGAAACCGATGGCACAAATATCTCTCCATAGTAACGGTCTGTTGTGGTGAAGAGAGCTGAGCCAAAAAGCAAAACTCTCGATTTACCGCTCGATCTACGTTCCTACCCTCATCTATGGTCATGATCAAAAGAAAGAGATCCCGGATACAAGCGGCTGAAATGAGTTTTCTCTGTAGTGTGTCTGGGCTCTCCCTTAGAGATAAGGTGAGGACCTCAGTCACTCAGGGAGGAGGCCCAGGGGGAGACCCAGGACACGCTGGAGGGTCTATGTTTCTCAGCTGGCCTGGGAGCACCTTGGGATTCCCCCAGAGGAGCTGGCCCAAATGGCTGGAGAGAGGGACGCCTTGGCCTCCCCTACTGAAGCTGCTACCCGAAGGGTTTTTTTTTTAATACTTCTACTTCCATCAGTGCCGTACAACACATATAGAAGTTATTAATCTGATTTATATGTTGTTTGGGTGTCATCTAACGTCTACTGGTGTAAGCTTACCTGTAGTTGTGTAGGATTCTGCGATATGTTTGGATGCTACGCCCGTTTCGGTGATGCTTGACGACAGGGTGAAGCTGCTCGGGTAAAAACTCCCCAGAAACAGAGCGAAGCACAACACGACCACCTGTAGAGAAACCAACAGGCCAACGGAGAGGGAAGGAGGGGAGGAGGCGCGGATCCAGAGAGGGAGAGACAGATGAATAAATCAGGAATTACCATGGAAGCAGATGTTTCCATATTAATGACCACCAGCAGCACAGTCACATATATGTTACCATTAAGCATGATGACGTCTGGGTGCCGGCCATTCGGCAGGACTTCTGGATTTTTCCTGTCACCATCGCCTGCAGAGCCTGCAGCTGCTGCAGCAGAGATCTGCAAACACACAGTTAAAACTATTTAATACTGTTTTATGTGAAACGGTTTAAAACGTTTTTTTTTTATAATAAAAAAAAAAAAGAAACGGTTTAAAACTTCTGAAAAGCCATTAAAAGATCGCTTTAGAGAACTACATCTATCATCATGACTTATATTAATATAAACTGACAAAGAAGATGAGCTCTATGGAGGATAAAAAGTGCCAAAAATTAAATAAATAAATACAGCATTAAATAAATAATTAAATGTGTCAATAATTAATTAAATGTGGAATTAAATAAATAAATGTAAGTCATTCATTAATTAAAACCACGTCACTAATATAAAGTGCCACAATTAAATAAATAAATACAGCGATGTGGTGGATGATCCTCCCACCACCACATCGTGTTAGTATTTTCTTTTCTTGCTTTTATATTATATTACAATTTATGTTTAAGTTGGTTATTTTAGACAGGTATTTTTCTAATGGGTGCACACTTTAGTTAATGTCTGTCTGAATGTTTATTTACACTTGTTCTTTTGTTTGAGGTGCTGCTGATACAAACCAGCTGGAGAAGGAAATGTGGAGCGTACCATCATTGAAAGACTGATGGGGGAGACTTGTTTCAAGAAGTTTTCAATTAGTTTGTCACTTAAATACTCATTTATTGTTTCTGTTAAGTAAGTTAGTTTTGCTTTATTTGTTTCATAGACTGGTTAATTTTGTATTTATTGGTTCTTTTGTTATGTTGTGCCTCTCTCATTTTGTCGACTTGGGTTACTCCATCCCTTTTTAAGCAGCCTTTAGTTCTTTGTTTGCAGGTCAGTTTTTTGTTTGAGTTGGATCCTCAGTTGACCTCAGTTAAGTTGGGCCCAGATTCTGTATTTAAGTTATTTTGTATTGCTTTTGAGCCTTTGTTAACCCTTTTCACACAATTAAATGGAAGAACCTTTTCAAATTTTGAACACCTTTTGTCCTTATTTAAGTTTGGTCCCTCACAGTGATAAACAACTAATTAAATGTGTAATTCATTAAATAAATAAGGAATGAAATATATAAATGTGTCATTAATTTAATAATATCCGTCTATATATATAATTCTTTCAGTGTGCATTTAATTATTTCATGGTTCCTGTGTGGCAGTGCATTGAAATTATTAAAAGAATCTCGTCAAACTCACCCATCAAAGTTAGAGGGCGGGTTTAATCAAGCCTCTGTAATCGCAATTTGTTTTGCCTTAATGTGCAGGGGGACCAATCAGGTGTTTAGATAACCGCCCTCTAACTTTGATGGGTGAGTTTGACAGATTCTTTTAATTTTATTTAATTGTAGCAATTTATATTAGTGACGTGGTTTTAATTAATTATTGACACATTTAATTATTTATTTAATGCTGTATTTATTTATTTAATTTTGGCACTTTTTATCCTCCATAGAGCTCATCTGTTAGGGTTTTAATAAATCAGCCGTTCTTCACTATTTACCATCATCTTGTAAAACATGTTTGTTTTTCCTGCTCTTATCTCTCAGACAGCCTCACATGTCGCACTGATTCTCTCCTGTCGATGATTAAAAAGCAGCACGAGTGTGCCATCCAGGTGCAGCAGCACAAAAACACACTCCAACACTCTATTTATCTTTTCAGAGGTGACAGTGAAGCAAACTTCAACCACTGAGCGAATAAACCCAACCTGAAACAGCTGTCAGGGATGCACTTAACCCGGTGCTCCCGCTTTGTGAGGCGCACGCCGAATGACTGACGCCGCTTCAGCGTTTCACGCCGAAAATGGACTCATGATTATGCAAAGCTGCAGCTGAATGCATCCGCAGGGAGCCTCTGATTCAGCGTTATTTTCAAATCACAGAGCGGAGTCATTGTTTTCCAGCTCAGCAGGATCCAGGCGGTCGGGGTTGAAGCCCCACCAGGAAGTGAACCTGCAGGCTGTAATCAAGCCTTCATCGAAACAAAGCATTCAAACTTTGGCATTCGGTTCCCAAAAGTTCTGAATCTGAATCCTTCATTTTTCTCTCATATACTCTAATACTTCAACTGGTGAATCTCCTTCTTTATAAAATCTCCCTAATAAGACAGAAATATGTATTTTACTTTGAAACTTCCAACAAAACAGGAGAATCTGACGCCTTCAGAAAGAAAGAGCTTTCTGTAAACAATCTCCAATTTCTAAAACAAAAAAAAACACAAAGAAATGTTTTAATGCTCTTACTTGTTTGTGCACTCCAGAGTTTCCACTTTCCTGCGCAGCTCGCTGTTTTCATTGGAGCACGTCTCCACCCTGTGGTCACACACCAGCATCACAACGTCATGAGCAGCACATGTCTAAGTTACAGTAGTGGTGGTTTTCACTACTTAGCTCTTTATTCAAGGGTTTAATATCAAATATACACCATTATAGGGGTGATATTCTAATATATTTATTTTTTACAGATTTGTTAAGGTATTTTTTATTTTTATTTAACCTTATTTAACCAGGAAGTCCCATTGAGATTAAGAATCTTTTTCAAACCATAGGAAGTTCATACATATTTACAACATATTACATTTTTCATAATAAACAAATTAAAAATAAAATCAGAGCAGTATGTTAAAACACATTGAGCATCTCAGGAAAAACAAGGACATATCTCCATCACTATATTCTTCATGGTTACTTTAAATTCAGTAATGGACAGGAGAGTTTCTAATTTGAGCTCTTTCTGGAGGTTATTCCATCCCCAAGGTGCAGAGTAGGAGAATGCAGTTTTTCCCAACTCAGTTGAAGCTCGGGGTACATTCAAAAGTAACCACTGAAAGGAGCGCAACTGATAACTACCAGAACTCACAGAGAGGAGGTTACAGAGGTACAGTGGGAGTTTACCAAGTATTGCTTTATAGATAAAAGATATACCAGTGCTGTTTTCTACGAATTGTTAGTGATGTCCAACCAACTAGATCATAAAGAATGCAGTGATGAGTAAGGGACTCTATCACATTTGCTAATACAATAGTAACTGACAACGTGGTACACTGAGTCAATATGATGCAAGATGGAGTCATGCCCAGCATGCATGTACAATATTATTTATTAGCTTTTAACAAACGAAAAAATGTAGGGGAAGAAGTTAGGCTTACTTTTTCTCAAGAGCATCCATGTACTCCTTCTTCTTCCTGCGACTCTCCTGAGCTGAAATCTAAACAAATTTAAAGCAAGATCAGTATGCAATTTTAATTTACTATTAAATGTTTCTATATCTTACTTGAGGATCTCTGTCCCTGTCTCCTACCTTGTTCTTGATCTTTCTGCGGATCTTCTTAAGTGCCTTTTCTTCAGCTTTAGTGAGCGGCAGTTTGGTAGGAACGGGATAACCTTCGGCCACCAGAGTTCGACGCTCCTCCTCCGTCAGGATTAGCGGCCCAGACCCCTGTAGCTTCTACAGGGAGAAGAAGGGGAATTAAACTGTTGCTGCAGCAAGATGAGGAGTACTTTTAAAGCCTCTTTGGCTTTCATAAAAGCAGGGAATCTTCTTCTACAACAGGTTGGAACATAAAGAGGAGGGGATCTCTGTTGGTCTTTGTCAGTTTTCTATCAATTTCTGTGTGGATTCTGAAACATAAACCTGCTGAAATACCCATTTAAATATATTCATCTTTCTGGATTTTTATTCTAAGGTGCTATAAACATCTCTATGTGTCTGGATTGATAAGTTTGGAGGGTGCTGTAACTCATATATCTAAAATAAAATGAGGTAAAGATGAGAGAAAACAGACACCAGGATCCTTACATGAGGAGCGGTGAGCAGAGGGGAGTTGGACAAGGAGGAAGCGGCGCGAGGAGACACCTTGACGCTGGGCTGAGATGGAGAGGGGCTGCTGGGAGAGGTGGGACAGGACAGACTGGGCGGGGCATGAACGGGGCTCTGGCTGCCTCTCTGAATTACCTGCCGTGGGAGCTGGGAGGAGTGGGGGGCATCTGTGGGGACTCCAGGCCTAAAAAACAATAAACAGCAGAAAATAATTAATAAAAAGTTACATTTTTTTTAAATATATAAGAAACACATCAAGAGTTTCTTTAAGGTTTTTTATGGAACATAATTATGTAGTTAAGGTTTTCTAGAGGAAAAGTTTTAGTTCATTTTTATCTCAAATGTTTTCTGTTATTTTAAAAATTGCCAGTAGGGGGCGTTGGAGCACCAGATAGCAACATTTAGAGGATAAACACTGAATTCTGACCTTTGGGTGAAAAATTGAGGAACTGATCCACTTCATGCGGCTCCAGCTTGATCTCAGGGATGATTTTCTCCTCCTTAATCTGAAAATAAACAGACAGCGTCAAAAACTGAACAAACTACGACTCCGATTTAAAAATGCACCTTTACTCTCCCACCTTGATGGCTTTGCCTTGGTTGGCTATGTTGGCGACTGCTGCTTGTGAGACGGGGGCCAAAGCGGGACCCTCGGGCTCACGAGGCTCCTCACCGGAGGCCAGAGAGAGCGGAAGAGTAGGGAGCAGAGAAGGAGTCTCACAAAGGAGGCCCTCAATGGCCTCATGCTGCTCCATGGCCCACTCAGAAGAGTCTCCATCTGACTCTGTGGTGGAAAAGCGTCACACAGATCTTATTAATGTAGCGGGTGTGAAAATTGTATTTATACACCAGGTTTTGTCATCCTATAAATATAAACTTGACTGTATTTTAAAGCAAAATTATATAAAAACACAAATAAGCTAATATTTTCTTTTATTTAAGTGATTAATTCTAATTTTAAAAATGTGTTAGTTTGAAATCGGAAGAGTGGAAAGCTTTTAAAGGCTCTCAGATTTGATCTAATTAGTAAATAGACTCAACTCTCTGCAAATGTAGGTTTAATTATGTCTATAGAACGAAGCAGAGAGATCACGACACATTTGAGGAGTTTAAATTAGGACTTAAATCGAAGCATTTTCAAATGGAAGGATAGCTTTTATTAGAACTGCAGCCAAGAGCCCTGTTGTAACTTTGGAGGAGCTGCAGAGATGCACAGCTCGGCAGGATGATGACTAGTCATAGAAGACTACCGAGAAATGAGACGAAGAAGGAAAGAAAAAGGTCTGCAAATGTGGGAAAGGTGGCACTACATGAAAATCAGCATCAATAAGGAAATATTACCGGGTTTATACATGAATGAGTGACTCTTATTTCATGCTTTTTAATGCTCTTATAATGCACTTAGAAATAATCTTAATGCCATCAACAAGTACCCATGACTTATATATATATATATACACACGGTAAAATCGTGGACAGGCTGCAGCCATGTCCTGAGTTCCTCGTTTTCCTGCCACTTTGGTTCAAATTTGCATTTTCCCCATTCTCTAGCCTCAAGCTTCTTTTCCAAAGCCTTTAACGAATGAATTTTAATGCCAATTAAGGCCTTAATTTAAAAAAATAATAATTTAATGTGACTTTAATGACCTCGCTGAAACCCTGTATACCACTCAACAAATGTCGAGCAAAGATGGTGGTGGAAGCATTATGCTGTGGGTTCCAAAAATCTCAGTAGATATAATGTTAATGGCCATGTGTGAAATGCTGGATTACTAAGATCTTCCTCGCGACTGTGAAACCCACCTGCTTCGCTGTCACCGGTCAGGTGCGCACAGCTGCGACGAGCCGGCTGTCTCCGCACAGCGAGTAGCTGTGCTCGGCGGTGATGTGCGGCGGCAGAGGAGAGGAAGGGGACAGGTCGCCGCCGTCCTCCCCCTCCATGGGCTCCTCGTCTCCTTTGTCCCCAGACAGGAAGGGGTCGCTGAGCAGCTGGCCCAGCAAACCATCCGGGGAGAGGTCGTCAAGGAGTTCGGAGAAGTGCTTCAGAAAAACAGAAAAGAAATATTCTTAGAGGATGGGAGGCAACAGACTGATAATTAGACAAAAACCACAGCATTAAAAGCATCTGACAGCAGCTCAGTGATTACAGGCTTTTAAATTCTTTATTGCTACCTTCAGCCCCCTCAGGGAACAGACCCAATCGGATACTTATCCACCGCCTCTAATCAACATTGTGTGTCTGTGATTCTCAGTGTGGTGATACTTTAACATGCAGACATTAACGCACAAAGCCTCCTGCTGTGGGTCTCCTCCTTCAACCCCCATCGTCTCTCTTCTCTAACCACATTCCTTCATCTCCGAGGTGAAGACCACGCTCCTGTTCCAGAAGCACAGACGCCCTCCTGATGCACCGATAACACATTGATATACATCTACAGACAGAGCAGCTGGTGCAGTTTAAAATAAGAAAGGGCTCCGAGTTCAAGTGTGAAAACATTTATCACACATTGGTTCAGTTTATTATGATAGTTGGTGTTAAAAGTCTAATTTCAGCTGAAAAAATATGAATTTCTTTCTAGGATCGATCGACAAAAGGATGGAGTAATTAACTTTCAATTGTTTAATTGACCACCTTTTTAGTGAAATCGGCAATTGTTTTACTACTTTATCATTAAATAAACCTCCTTTTTAATTTCTTAAGGTGCATTTTTGCAGCTTTCAACCAAAACCTTAAAACCTTTTAATCCCAAAACAAGACAGTTTTCCCTCCCCTTATGATCCTGAAACATTTAGAGAAAGAAACAGATTAAACAAAACAAAAAGTTTCAAAGTTTAATCTTTTTCTGGTAAAAAAAGAAGCTTTCACCACAAACCTGCTGCCCCTAATAAACAAAGTTCAACAGGTTCTGATAACAGCAAGGAAAGCTGCATAAAAACCTCTGGAAAAGGACGGAAATGGGTCATTTTTAGCAATGCTATTTGAACCGATTGCTTAGATGATTCAAAGAGACATAAACCACTTAAAATGATGTCAAAGCCGTAAACATAATAAGCAGATTAGGAGTTAAATAAAAAATACAACAGGTATCATTACGATACATTCTGCTAAATGTCCAGTGGAAGTTCCACAGAAGGAACATCCAGCATTTCTCTACATCCCACACAAACACATGACCTCTCTTCCTCTGCTGCTGTTCGCTCCCTACAAGTCCCGTCTCCAGGCTCGCCGAGCGTAAACACCAACGGCACGCCGTGAATCTTTTCAAGAAGGAAGAAGACAAATATTTACACATTTCTCCTCCCAGTGTGTCGTTTTCTGACTTCCAGGAAAAAGAGAAGCACGGCTGCAGTAAAACAATCCAACAAAGACCCTTAACCCGATTGCTCCCAGGGCGCCGCACAATGGCATCCCTCTGCTCCCCAAGGGGTTAAATGCAGAGGTAAATTTCTCCAATGTGAGATCAATAAAGTAAAATTATTATATGAGGTGATACTAAAGCGTGAGGGCTAAATCTCCGCTAGCAGAACTGAATCATATTAAGTCTTAATAAAAGCCGGCGTCCTCCATCTTTACAGGCCTCTGCAGACCTTGCTGAGAGTTCAGCTGTTTTATTCTGGTTTGCAGAGCAGAGATAAATCTGAATATAGAAAGTTAGATGAATGTGACACAATGGAAGTCTTTGCACCCCAAAAAATTAAAACTAAAACTATACAGAACTAAGAATTAAATAAAAATGATTCTGTAAAGCATCAAATTTCCAGGATGAAATAATTCCTGTTTCTAAACAAAAGAACATGATGCTGCTTCCATGTAAAAGTCATCTTAGGTTTCTTCAGACAAATGAAAATAATCAGAAAGTGTAGATTTGATGCAGGATTCAGGTATTTATACGTAAGGAAGAACCAGACCTGCAGAGGTAGAGATTTCTCTTTCTAACATCTTCTTCTATGAGTTTTCCTTGTTATGACATCACAGATCATCGTTATCTGAGCTAAAAAATGAGCTTTTCTTCCTTCAACTGCCATAAATTTAAAGATAAATGACCAATAAGCAGGGGAAGGATGATTCTTTGTGGAGAAAGTAGCAACTGGGAGTGGTTTAAATCTGCCAGCATGAAAACAGAACCACACCAAACTCCCACACCGAGGCTCCATGAGCTCCCTGTCATTTCAGCCTGCGGTCGTGGTCAAGAACGACGGAGGACCGGCCGCCTGCTGGGCGTAGCTCAACGCACACCCAACAGAGACCTCTTTGTCCCCCTCCTGCTCCGATGAGGGAGGCGTTGTTAAGGGCCGGCTGTAACTCGAGATCCTCCAGCTGGGAAACAGAACCAGGGAGTCCGAGGCCCGACTAGAGGAACCTGGAGACTTAAGCAGAGCTTTAACTCAGACCTCAGGGAGTGAAAACCATTACAAAGAGGCTATTCTGAATTTTTTTTCCTGAAAAAGATATTCTGGCAATGCAGTAAAAAATTAACTGGCACAGGACATCTCTGAAAGATGAGATTTTAATCTTTTAATTGAAGGTTGTAGATGGAGATTAATGCCCAGGCTTAGGCTAATGCAAAATCTTTCTTAGAAGCTTAGCAGAACTTTTAATATGGCAGATCTTAATCGAATCAAAGTAGAAGCAGTAGGAACTTGAAACTAGGTCAGAGGAGCATAAAAATCCAAAACTTTATCCTGATAAAGATGCAAAAAAAAAAAAAAAAAACAGGCCGTAATTTATTCATGCATCCATCAAACTGAGGATCTTTTCATTTAAAATGACATAAAAAGTCAGCTTCTGATGTTTTATAGGGCAATTCATTTTTGTTAGCTTTAACTACAGAAACCAATTCGTTCCAATTTGTTTAGATACTATCAAATAAGCTATAAAAGTGAGAAGTTATAATCTTAACCCAAGTTTAAACTGATTCATTAAAAAAAAAAAAAAATATTAATATCTAAGGCTATTTTTTTATTGCTTTACAACTAAAAATAAACACGTCTACCTCCAAATTGTATAGTTTACATCAGGGGTCACCAACAGCACCAAGGCCCAGCCCGGTCGCTTCAAGGGTACCGAGACTTAGGAAGGGCGACCATTACTGACCCATGAGCTGCAAGGGTTAGCGTTAGCCTAAACTTTGTTCATTATCAACATATTTTTATTGTTTCTGTTAATTTCTAAGTTTATTTAGACATTGTCATTTTGAAATCTCTATAAATGATTAAAAGAAGAGCAACAGAATAAAATAAAATTTCAAACTTTCTAACCCACTGGCCCCATGTGTGGTCGCCGAGGGAGGCACCGCGTTGGTGACCCCCTGGTTTACATTATCTTTGATGCTAGCAAAAGCAACTTAGAAGAAAGAAAATTTAATTTGTTTATCATGAGGCTGAAACAATGAATCAGATTAATTGGATTAATCTTGATTAATCGATTAATGAAATAATCGTCAATTAATTTAGCAATCAATTAATTATTAACTGGAGTATAGAGAGGGTAAAAAATGGCTCTATCTGACAGAGTGACTCACTTAGAGCAGTAATTATACCAAAATTGTAAAATAAATATATAAATGTTTTGCATTTAAGATTGAAAAAAAAATCTGGAAAAGTTTAGTTTCACCTGGTTTAATTCTGTTAAAAAAATCTTTTTCAGGAACCTTTGGGGATCTGAGGATTAACTGAAAAAAAAAATCAAAATATTAATCAATTTGCAAAATAATGATTAGTTGCAGCCCTAGTTTATTGTCCGAAGTCTGTTCAGTGAGCAGGTAAAAAGACCTTTTGCTCACGTACAGCTAATATTTTGTAGCTTTATTGTGAGCAAGAAGAAAGAGGGAAGTTTAATTATGTAACACATGTTTCTCCTTAAGTCCAACCTGATTTAAGTTTTTTTTAACTGTCCATCGGCTCCTAAATAAGCCCCACGCTCAGATCCAGCTGTGTTCTGTACCCTGACCTGGACTCAGCTGCTGAGTTTACTCCTCAGCTGACAGGACACCTACTCATAAAGTAAACATCCTAAACCAAAGCGGCCTCCTATCAGGACAAACCAGGTGACTCATTAGTTTGATTGGGAATCAGATCTTTGGCTTCAAACGTTACAAATCCTCAACGTGTCCGACTATCAGCAGATAAGCTGAATGAACAAGTGAACTTTTACCTGACAGAAGTTTACATCAATTTCTCATTCCTCCCTTTAGTTCAAGTCTCTTAGAGGAAGATATTTATTTCGTCTCTTTTCCCAGATGGCGTCGAGTTATAATAAAACAGTTTCCTAAACTTCCTGTTTATGTTTCATGCTCTGCTATTTAGAGCTGATCATAAGGTCCACTTTGGTCTTAGCCTTTTATTTATCAGCTTAGATTGGCAAAGGCGTAATTTACTGCAAGATATTGAATGGTGACAGAAATTAAGTTCTTTATATAAAGAAAAATTTTAGCTATTGTAAAAAAATGCAGTAAATAAAATACCAAAGAGTCTGACATAGAAAAACACTTTATGAGGCACCAGAATGACTGCTAAACAGCTGTTGGATGAGCTAGATTTTGCCCAGAACAACAACCATATGCTTAAAAAACAAATATTCTGGTGAGCTTTTGTTTCCTTCAGAGAATCAATCTGGTGTTTTAACTTTTGTAAGAGAATATAAAGAAACCATAAGGTGTAATTCACCCTAAAACGGTGGGAAACGATGGAGTCAAATTTGAAACCTTTAGACGTTTTCCAGCCTCCAGCTGTGCATGAGATATTCATGATAGGAAAGTAGGACTAGGAGTCACTTATCAGCTGTTGTAACAACACTGAGCTCACAGCTGGCAGACTGTTTGAGCCACGACACAGATAGAGTGGCGGTGATACTAACAAATCACAGGCCTTAGGGGGGATCTGGGGAACTGGTGGAGCTCGACTTGACAGGTTGACGTGTACGATTTTTAAAATAAATCCCTATTTTTCAAATAATAATGAAAAAAAATATTTATCTCCGTGAGATTCCAACCATATGACCTCGCTAAACACAAAAAACGTCCTTTTTTTTTCAGAGGGACCTGAGCCGGTTCCCACACGGATAAGGCGGCAAAGCAGACACTCCCTGACCCTGACTCTCGACATCGATCCCAACCAGACTTTCTAAACACTGAGAAGTAATCAGAGATCCGGTATCGGCTCCAGGAAAAGGACAAATAACAAAGCAGGGTAAAAGGAGAAAAGAAACCTCAGGATTATGGTAGCTACAATCAGAAGGTTTTTAGTGTTATTTGGAGGTTATAGTTAAATAACACCAGAAATTTTTTTAATATTAGACACAGATGTTCCCTAATGAAAGTGAAAGTGAGCCCAGTCCACTAAAGCAAAGATATTGTCACCAGTGAATACCCATCCAGTTCTCCTGTTCCAACATAAGCTCAGATCGAGGCGATGTGTCCCATAGTCTGACTGGTGAGAAGGAATTTTAAAACCCAAAATTTTAAGAGCAGAAGAATGGAGATCTAACAAACAGGAACCCTATGCTGGGATTTAAAAGTGGTCTGTCAGGAACCCAGAATCAGAATCAGAAATACTTTAATAATCCCAGAGGGAAATTACTTTTGTTTCACGCTCCAGTTACAGTTTTATATAATATACACACACATCAAACAATACAATATAATAAAGATAAAAAAAAGAATAAAAAGAGATAAAATATGTACACATATAGCTCTTCTGTATATTTATCTGTAGGTATCTCTATGCATATGTAAAAATTAAATCCAAATAAAGCGAAAATCCAAGTAAAGTGATAAATCCAAGTACAGTGATACGTGGTGTGCAAAAATAGTGCACAAATGTCAATTATGGGGGTGGGGGCTGAATCACTTGTGCGAGGCGTTATAGAGATTGATCACTATAATATGATGTCAAGACAAACATAAAAAAACAGTAAAAGTTCTACCTGGTCTAAAAAAACTAAAATTTTAGAAAAGGAAAACAGATATGCCTTTTTAACAAATTGGCACAGTTATCTTGTCTTTTTAAGCATTTTATGCCTTTCCTGTTTACATACTGCTTCTTCCCTTCTTTTTCTACCTTCTTTGCTTGTGTGATAGCGTTTGCACGCCCCTCACATCTGTGGCATTATTATTGGAATGGCTATTACAGCTCATCCACATTCAAGGGGTTTTATTTTTATTCCCCGGCTCTACTGTGCAAGATGACAACTTTTTATTGATGTAGCCTTTTGTAAAATTGACTACTGCCCCCATAAGACAGTTGCACCTTGGAGCTTTCCTTTCAGTTATTTTCCTGGTAGCAATAACTCAGAAAAACCACCTTAAAAAAACATTTCAGATGTATATTTTCAATGACTATTAAACATGACGGCGGGGTTAACAGAATTTTATTTTACCCAGACCAGAGAAATGGCTTTAGGTTATAGCAGGCCTCGCCAAGCTTGCATCATCAAGAAGAGACACCCAATAATAGTTAAAAGAAGTTATTTATAGGTCACATCCTGCCACATCTTAACATCATAAACGTATTGTTTGTTAACAATGATACATAACAAGCTCCAACAATATCAAGGTGATACACAGTGATCTTAAATTAAAGTCAATGCAATGCATACCAAAAGAGTTTTATCTGAGAGGAATTATAATCTCTTTCTTTATGCTCCCATTTCAATTCAGAACCTTTGTCATAATCTAAAAAATGCTGTGTGATTCTGTTTACCCAAATGCTGGGTTATGAAAGTCTTAACTCGTTATTAGTGACATTTAGGGTCCTGACCTGGGTCACAAATAGGCGGAAGTACTGTTAAAAGCTACCGTCATCCACATGTACCCCCTGGAGGAGGTAGTGTTTTCCACAAACTGTTTCCGTCTCTGAGAATCTGGTGAATATCCCTGGGTTCACCAGAAAAAAAAGCACTTGTGCACAGAGATGGGAAGTAACGAAGTACTAATACTTTGTTACTGTACTCA
>JAGKQL010000003.1:5929861-6035824 GCA_018398635.1 Cyprinodon brontotheroides | reverse complement strand
TATATATATACACACATCCAACTACACAAGATAAAAAATATAAAAAGCAAAATAAAAAAGAGATAAAATATATACACATTCTATATATATATATATATATATATGCATATGTAAAAACTAAATCCAAGTAAAGTGAAAATCTAAGTAAAGTGAAAGTCCAAGTAAAGTGAAAATCCAAGTAAAGTCATACGTGGCGTGCAAAAATAGTGCATAAATGTCAATTATGGAAATGGAAGTAATGGAAATGTTCTTGTAACAGAGGTTCATTTTTGATTCCCATTTCTTTTTTCTATTAGTTGCAGAGTTTGTTTTCCGGATAAAGAGCAGTTTGTAATTAAAACTTTGTGAGTTTTTTTTGCAGTTATACGTCACGTCTCTAAACCCCTGTTAAAACTCACTTCTTTAGGTTTGGTGGTTGAGAAAATACACTAAAAATGTGAGCTGTAGGAAAATGTTATTCTTCATTTGGCTCAGCTACTAAAAAATATATCATTGCGAAAAATGCATATCTGAAAAAGTATTTTTTTCTGAAAATAAGTGAATGTTTTCTTGAAACTAGCAGATAAGTGAGACACTTTGCGACTGGAATAAGATAATTTACATGTAAAATAAGAAAAAACAACTGCATTTTTTTAGGTCAATAATATTTAATTATCCTATTTTAACCTCTCAATAACCACCGTTTTAAAGCGTTTACAACTAATAACTCAGAATGCATTAAAAATTACACTGGTAAAATGTTTCAAAAAAAGACTTATTATTTTCGAAAATAAAAAAAACCAAACGGAGTCATGTTTGAACTGATGCAGCTTAGGCTTGATGCAGCTTGGGTATTTTACTCACCCAATTTTCATGTATATATTCAGAAACAAGGGAGTGTTAGCGTTCAGATAACGTATCACACATGTAGTTTGGGATTACAGTTCCTCGGTTATTTGCTTTTCCATTTTGGTATGCAAAATAGGTGAATCTCCCAGAAATTAGGTGGATATTAAGAGGTTAAGGGTAAAAATGCTCATTCCATTGGCAGATCATCCTTTTTTCCTGCTCAAATTAAGGGTAAATGCACTTATTTTAAGAATTTTGCACTCATTTTCAAAACATTTTTGCAATATAAAACTTTATTCCTGGATCATTGATAGCTCAACATTAAGGTCATATATGGTAAATATTAACGAGTTGGAAACCTCAAAAATGGCTTCAAACACAAAGACAAATTGGTGAGGGATTATTTTTGCTTGTGAAAGTGTAAGCTTTTGCAAACAGTAATTTGATAAAATATGCAATTTAAAGGTTAATATAAGAGGAAACTAAATATATGTACAGATTTAAACTCTCTAACCTTCATTTTGAGTTCCAACACACGTTTGATAGGGGTGGAGTGATGGTCAGAGTAGATAAATAACAGGATGTGAGACAGTGTGAGGGAAGTCCTGCTTGACAGCAGCTGTTTACTCTCCACCCATAGTGGAGGAGATGAACGCATTACAGGGGAAAGTTTAAATCCAACCAAAAACTATGCAGAATCAATTAAAAACTATTCACAGACACAGTGATCCATTTCTATTTTAGGTCACAGACCGACACAAAAGTCTGAGGTCAGCCTGGCTGATATAGACCCAACAACATGGTGAAATTGTCCGTTTCTGAGCCCCTGTTTCTAATCTGAGAGCTGAGCGTTTTACATCCAAACTCTAAAACACACACAGTGCTGCCCTGTCAGGCTGACCACCACAGAAAACAACCCCCACTGTTCCTCCGCCAGCATTGCACAATAACTTCAGGGTTACACCCCACAGTGATAAACCATTTTCCAGCCCACTTGTGTAACAGCTTCAAGGCTACATTTAGTATAAATAAATACCAGTCAGATACTGAATGACTTATCTTATCACTGTGTGAAGCAGACATAAACCAAACACCCCAAACCTTAGAAAAACAACTAGTTTACCTTTTGTTTTTCTCCAACCTGTTTCTTTAACAGGATACTTTCCAAACATTTTTGTATAAATCACCGTTATTTGTGGGACAATAACTGAACAATTTCAACATACAGCTGTTTGCTTTCAACCGATTTCACTGTTTAAGCAGCATTCATGCAATGTTTGCAACTATTCTGGGTACAAGTTACCTGCTGACAGTGATGGGAGTAACGGCGCCGAAAGTAACGTATGCGTTACTAATGCCGCTATTTTTTTTAGTAACGAAAGTAATCAAAAATTATTACTCTTACTGTAGCTCTTAACGCAGTTACAATTGCCGCATTACCCTCGCTTACTGCACGTTACTCAGGTCACACAATGAACCTTGTTCATGATAGACTGCGGCGCTGCTGGCCATGAGAGAGGGGAGGGATGGAGAGTGAGGAGGACTCCAGCAGCAAAACAACAGCTTTCCAGATGGAAAAACCGGTAGTTGGCTGCCGAAGGCGCTTCCCCATCAGATGCCATGTTTTTCCCCTGCATCTCCAAGACAGCCGAGGCATCGGTTCACCGCTGCCAGTTTAATAAGCAAGAAACGCCAGCATGCTCAGCCGCTAAAGCCGCTAAGAACAGTCGCCCTGTGCTCAGCGCTTCACAGGGGAAACTACGGAGAGCGCGGAACGATCATTAGCCTATATGTTGGAGAAAAGGAGATGGATGGATGGATGGATGGATGGATGATTATTTTGGATGGATGGGATGGATGGATGGATGGATGGATGGATGGATGGATGGATGTAGCTACATGTTGCAGTATCTATAACAAATCCAAACACAGGATTTCAGAATAAAACATCCCCAGTTATTAATTTTATACACTCTCAAAAAGTAACGCAATAGTTAATTTTACTACTAACTAGTTACTTTTATTGTGGAGTAACTCCAGAAACTTTTTGGGAGAAGTAACTTGTAACTATAACTAATTACTTTTTCAAAGTAAGGTGCCCAACACTGCCTGCTGACATAGATATTATAGTAGAGAGTTAGAAAAAGATGGCTTTTGTTTGAATATTAACTATAAGTGAAGGAGAGACATGTTTGTAGCATGGCAAAAAAATAAAAAATACTTGTAATGGTTGATTATATTGTAGGTTCTGCAGCATGGAAAGACTGTTAATGTGGAACAAAAATCCAGCTGTTTCTCCATCTTGTTAAAAGTGGGTCAGCACTGAGTCATGCCTAACCTTTTCCATGTCTGCACACTGACCATTAAACACACCCCTCTGCGACTGAATTCCCTCATTCCTCCACAGACAAATACTCGGCTGTTTTTTCCCCCCCAACACCTTTCACTTAAGCGATGATCTCTAAACACCTAAATTCAGTTTTAGTTTAGGGGTGAGAGTAATTGATCCGAGTCTATTCAGCTATTCTGCTGATTTTATTGTGTTTTTCCTGCTGGATCTTCCATCCCCATCCAATTTTTTTGCAGCTGCAGGGTAAAAATTTGGTCAAGGGGAACTTCTACATCTTCAGGCTTGTCTGGGCGAGCCGCTTATCCAAATTCCTCTGTTGGTTTAGATTTGTGAGGTGGATGCTTTCCAAGGAGACGTCTGACTAAGCCTTCTAGTAGTGCACACTGACACATTAAACCACGGAGAGCAAACTCTGCAGGGGTGAGTCTGATCTAGTGGAAAAAGTTAAACCCTCTTAAGCCAAATGACAAACTTACCTGCTGAACAAAGATTTCCCTTCAAGATCAAATGAATATATTGCTAAAGTTACTTCAACCAAACAGAATATGTTAGAAACACTTATGTGTTATTTTCCATGTAACAAAAAGCAAATAGGTTTTTGTATTAAAAGCCTGAATAAGATTTTCTGACAATATTTCTAAGAAAAAAAATATTTTCTCTTGGAGAATGCAAACATTTATGCTAAAGAATGATTAAAGCTGCAGGAATCTGTCACCAGTTTTACTTCCTCTCTTATATCCTACATTTAAATTTAGCTTAAACAAGCCGCCGGTTAAAAACCAAAATCAAGAAACAAAGAGGTTTTTTTAAAGCTATGGTTTCAAAACTCCTAAAAATATGCACATTGTGCAGTTAAAAACAATTTTAATGAGATGCTGCAGAGAGTCCATGAATGATAGGGAACAGTTGAATGCAGCTGCACATTGTACATCAGCTGGCTGAAAGAGGACTTCCATAATGAGATACACAAATTATGTTTCTTGGAAATATGCCTGGTGGTGTAAAACAAAGATAGTTAAAATAAAGCTGTGTAACTTTTAGACCGTTTTAATGCCTTCGATAGCAACTGGCAGCTCTGCACTGCTGCAGAAATCAAACGTCTCCCTCGGTTTTATGGAGCCTGTTGATTAACCGTGATTAATCAATTATTAAAATAATCGTAGACTAATTTAGTAATTGTATAATCGCTTAACTGGAGTATAGACTGTAAAACATGCCTTTAGCTGACAGAGCAACAAACTTAGAGTAGTAATTATACATATCAAAATTCGTAAAAAAAAAAAAAATACTTTTCCATTCAAATAAATCCTTTTAAATATGCTCTATCTAGAACTCCTCAAGTGTTAAAGTTTAAGTTTCACCTTGTTTGATTCAGTAAGGAATCTTTGTTAAGGAAACTTTGGATATAGATTATTAATTGATTAATTGAAAAAATAATCGACAGATTATTTGATTTGCTAAATAATCATTAGGATTAATCCAATCCGTACAATCAGCTCATTTTCGTATTACGCAAGCAGATATTTATCCAGGTCGCAAAAAATGATTTAATCACGGTACTGAAAGCACTTATTTTTATCCTTAAATCATTAAAGAATCTTAAACTTAATCTTATAAAACGATTAAACAACCTTTCTGAGATAATTGGAAGCGTTTTACATTTTATCCATTAAATTTCTTGTCCTAAATCTTCCATCATTAGACGCGGTTAAGAACAGTATGGCAAAAATGTTTGCACAGTATTTATCTGCTTTTAAGTTGTTTCTTCTTTAGAGTATGCTCTTATATATCATAAAATGTATGATGAAGGCATTCATCAAACTCAAAATTACCACACATTTATTAAAAAATCCAAAGGAAGTAGAGAAGGATGTAACTTTTGGGACAGACCGGTGATAAAACAGATGGAACGCTTTTATTCTCAGAAGCTAAATTGTTATCCTTTTACATATTGTGGAAGTTTAGTAAATGTATTATTTTTAGGGAGGGAAAAAATTTATTTTGGTCTTTTTAATAATCACAACCCAGATGTATTTCAGGTTGCGGAAAAGAGGCGATGGGACGGATCGGGTAGCGACAGTGTTAAAGTGGAGCTCAGACTGTCGTAAAGAGGTGCTCTGGGTCACGTGACTCATGAGGCGATGAATCCGACCCTCTTAATTTACATTGGCTAGTTGTTAAGAAAAACAGCCTGCAATATGCAAATCAATATGCGTTACATGCTGAATATTCACCTCAAAAATCATTTAATATTCTTAAATTAAGGTTATAATTGGATAAAAATGTACAGTGTTAATTAAGACCGAGCTAAAGTAAATAGAAAAGGAATTTATTTCTGACTGTTATTTTCACAAACAACAATAAATGATTCAACGAAATACACACAAAAGAGACTATTTAACATAAACCAAACCAAACACCAATTTCCAAACTAATTAAAATTACCAGAACATAAATAGAAACCAAACCCTCCAGCAAATAAACCTGTGGGTATATACAGCCAGAGAAAATAAATATATTCTCTTAGGAGGTTAAATACATGACCTGCTGACAGAATGTACTCAAAATACTCAGCACTTAGATCTAATTTGGTATTTTCTTTTCCTTAGCACCACCTAAATTGCAGGGCTGTTCCAACCGCAGCAGATCCAAATTCTCCCCGAAAGTGGTGCAACGCACTCTTTACAATTTTGAATAAAGTGAATGTGATAGGTCGATTATCAAGGGCTGTGGCTGAAGGTTTGCAAGCAAGCTTGATTGTGGCCGGTGTTTGTCGGAAGCATCTGGTTAACCAGTTAGCAACTTAGTGCTAGTAGGTTCCAATGGAAATTCCCATTGGGACCAAGTAGCACTAAATTGGTGACTTAGAAACGCACGCCGTCAAGGAACGCTATGGACAGCGGAAACATGCAAGAGGAGGAGAGTTTAGTAAAACGGAGGTCGTGGATGAGTCTCCTCCGTCATCCATTTTTTATTTAGAGGAGGAAAGCGGGGACGAAGATGTTGTGGAAGAGGACTTGGTTTGGTTGAATGTGAAGCTTGGTTTGGTGTAGAAGGCTTTACTCCGTACATGTTTGTGTACATGTTTGAGCCCTTGCCTCGCAACGCTGCCAGTTCTGTTAGCTCTACGCCTGCTGAAGACATACAGACGTCCATCCCTCCCGCGGAACACTGGGACGGAACTCAATGGGAAAGGAAATTATTCTGATTTCTTATTTCAAACTGCTGCATATATTAGCTGCGGCACATATGAATCAAGATGCTATGACTGAAAAAATTTGATTGACAGATGACTGGCCGGGATATATGATTGTCTGAATTTAGGTGTTCAGGTTGACGCTAGAACTTAAATTCGCCTGCATAAGATAACAAAAAAAAAAAAAAAAAAGAAACTCAGATTTTTATGCCAGGATTTTTTTTAAATAGAAATTTTTGTAACTTTTAATACATTTATATACATGTTTCTAATCCAGAATGATTTGACTTTTAAATATGACTTTTCCTACGTCTTTTACCTGAAGATCATGACACCAGTTATGATGTCACTAAGCCAAGACGTTAATACTAATCAAAGAAAAAAAGAAGAACAGTTTAGACATCTGGAAAAGCAAAAAGAATCCTCCAGAGGAAACATCCAGACCAAGCCTGTGCAGTTTTAAAGGAAGTTATTCAGATTAGCTTAGAAATGTATTAGCCTACTTCCTTTCCATTCATTAATCCCAGCTTGACAGTTTTTGGAACGGGATGCAAAACTGATGACAAAATCATAGAAACGATGAGCACCTCTTCTTCTCCAGTGTACGGGATAAACACGCAAGAAATGTTCCAACTTTGGATGCAATAAATGAATTTGTGGATCACATTAGGATCACTGCTGTGCCATTAAAACAGGCTGCAGAAAAAAACTCCTCATTTTTTAGTAAACTGAATCCAAAGAGCCTACCCCCGAGGAGCTAAACAGGGGTTCTGTCCCCACCCTGTAACCTTCATCACATCTGGCAGCCATAAATCAGGCAACATTATGGTCAGCTCACACTCATGTGTTATTACACAAACCTCTGCTGAAGGCTGACATCGGTCAAAGCTGAAGGATTTCGATGCTTAAAGCGCCACAAAGGCAATTCAATGTCAGGTGAAGAGCAGATGCAAGAAAATGAGGAATGAATGCGCAAAGAAGAGGCATCGCTGTCATTGATAATATTAAAAAAAGAGACTTAAGCTCAAATACATGAAGTCTGGAACCAAAACGGCTCCTTGAAGAAGACTTTTAGCATAAAAAACAGACCAAAATCAGATTGAATTAGTCAAAAAGATAAATTCAGTCAGAAAATGAAGCTAAAAAAAAAGGGTTCCTCATAAGTAAGAAGAGACAAGCTAATTAGCAACATGGGGCTAACTTCTACAGTCATTGAGCTTCTTAAGGCAAATGGTTGCAAGGATTACACACGTCTTAACATTAAAAGAAAAACTGATGAAGTCATGGGTCGCTGAGGAAGAAGAGGGAAGCGGAGCAGCCAGATGTTTTAGGAATTTTGGACACGAGCCGACTCGCCCTGGTTCACCCTGCAGAGAGACGGATGAAGGAAAGAAGGAGGAGGGAAGGAAAGAGGAAGCCTGGAGGTTTAAAAAAAGAAGAAGTTTGGGCCTTAAACTGGTTTGGAGTTAACACTTTCAGCTACTGGGAGAGTCATGAGCTTTTAAAAAAACCCCATCAAAGCTAAGGTTTTATGCAGGTCACGCTGTGCAGAAGGAAGCTTACAGGCTTTGAAGTTTAACCCCTGAAACGCTGAGGCTCGAGTAAAAAAGTTTACCAAAATCGTGATAAAAAAATGTCTTAATGTAGAAAAAACAGGGACGGTCGGATGGTTTAAAACCGCTTCCAGGCTTGCATAAAAGCTGGGTGTGTAAAATATAACCAGAAATTAAACCCACACCCTTCAAACCACACACAGTGAATCAAATGACAGGGGGGGGGGCAGCGATCCATAGAAAAAGAAGGAGAAAACACACAGAAAAAGAGATAAATTTAGCTCTGCCTCAGAGAATAGAGTCTCCTCTGGATTTTCCGTAATGATCCCTTACACACTGATTACTACCTTCGCATCGCTTCCAAACGGTCGCCTGTCTGCAGGAAGATGGAGCCTGGGTTCAGTTTCAAAGCTCAGATGAAAAGTTGCATCAGATATGAAGGATAAAAAAAAGTCTGCACCATCTGTCCACACATTTAGGACCAGGTTTAAAGCTCGGCCCAAAGGCAAACAGGAACACTGACATCAAACTGACTTTAATTCTTGGGAAGGAAGATAAGAAAAACAGAGATTAACCATTTTTTGACTTTTTTGTAAAATAAAGAATACAGTTTTCTTGACAAATTTGGGATTTATTGGGCTTTACTGGGGAAATCAAGTTCTCCAGGGATGTTATGATTTTCTTCATCTGAGCCCAGCCTCTTCCCTCCCTCTCCTGGGTTACTGAGAACATTAAGTTTTTCTTCGGAAAAGCCATTATAAACAAATCTCTTTTTTTGTTCTAGTGCAGGGTTTCTAAAGAAGTCTATTCATTTATTTCTAAAGAAATTAGGATATTTTCAACTAAGCTTTACAGAGACAGACAGTCATGAACCCCAAAATAATGCAAAACAAGGGTTAGGGTTAGGTTATTAGCAAAAATGCTTCTTTATATAATAAAAAAGTTATTTTTATTTAAAATAAATTGATTTATTATCATATTTGATATAAATCCTCTATAATGTCTCCAGATCCTCATTATTTATTGTCTTTTTATCGCCATGAAATCCTGAAATCCCCCAAATTAATCCAAAATTTGTCCAAAAATGTTCCCCCAACATTACCAAAAGACTAACATTTAACTAGATCCAGGACTCAAGTTTAATATTCAGATTGTTTTACAGCTATTTTCAATATTATATGATCATTGCTTTCAAATGTAGAGACCAAAACTAACAAAATTTCAGAGTTTTTATAGGAAAAGTGTAAAAAAAAAGCATTATTATATCAAATTTGTGAGTTTGAATATTATTATACGTTTTCTGCTTCATTTACTTACAGATAAGTTCTTTAAAAATGCTATAATCTGTAATAAAAGGGAGAGAACAGTGTGACTCCTGCTGCAGATAAACAAGAGTGACCTTCAGATTTGCATACAGTGAAAAGTAAAACTGAAAAGTGATTTTCAGGACTGATAATCTCTTGTTGAAAACATTTATCTGGTTGTTTTGTTTGTATGGAAGTGGTGCATTGGAACAACCGGATAGTCCGGCACCACTCCTGCTGTAATTACACACACACACATAAGAGGTGAGGCTCTAAAAAGCCGAGGATAAAGGTGAATCTGGTAAAGGTTGGTCGAGAATGTTGAATTGGAATGTGAAACACCTGAAAGGTGTGTGCAGAAACGTCCCTTAAAGGATCAAATCGCTGCACGCTGACGCCCATGTTGAGGCGCACACACATGGACCATTCACACAGAGGCAGCACAGGGTCACCTGTGAGCAGGATGTACAACTGCCCCGACGGAGAACATGTGTCTCTCACTCTGTGAGCACATGGTGTGCGTTTCAGTGTCCCGATACGAGGTTACTGTCAAGATGTCACAGCTGTCATCTACAGTCTATCATTGAAAGTTGTTCTAAGAGATACAGAGGACTTCTCTCCAAGACTTGCAGTTATGTAACCGCTCTCATATTTGTCCTGGAGCGAGTTGAGCAAATACACCCTTTTCTCTACGTGTCAATCCAATAAAAGTATGTGAGTGCAGGAGGTTCATGGTGAGCTGCAGACAAAACCAAGCTTTAAACCCTGGAATTTAAACCAAATCTACTGAACATTTCTGAATGACAAAGACCTCATCTCAATGTTTTGTTAATTTTGTATGCAGCTGTCATGTATCTATTATTATAATAATAAGGTCTTCTTTCTATAAAAGCCTAAAAGATGAGACATCAGAGACCTGAACAAAGACTCTTGCTTACCTTTTATGAAACAAAGCTCAGAACAAAAGACTAAAGTGTTTAGAGAAGCGATTCTGTTCACTTCTTCCATCTAAATATGTCAATGTGGGTTTTAACAGGCTCAACGGCTAAAAAACGGGTCTGAAATTTAAGGAGAGTTTCCTGTTTGCAGGTCCTATCTGGGTTTCAAATAAATATTAGGATTATTAAGTTTATTGTGAAGCGATTGTAGGAAACAAATGGATCCCACTGTTTTCCACAGTTTTCCTGATTTAGATTTTCTCATCTTCTTTAAAGATGGAAAATGATTTAAAATCAGTGAGTTTCCTGCACCTATGGACCCCAAATGCAAATTTTAGGCAGACAGCAGAACGCAGGTATGATCCATGTAAGTTTCTGCATTTTTCACTCCTTTATCTCACTAATTTATGAACTCTATTAATGCTAACTGTGCTGCAAAACCCATTTTGGACCCATAAAAGCTCAAACTGTCTTCCCTATAGATTAACTTTGTAAATAAGGGTGTAAATCACACCCATCATGGCGATTCGATTCAGTATCGATTTCCTGACCTCAACGATCTGATTATTTTCGATACTCAAGAATACATCATCTTCGTTTTCCTCTGCCACGTCTGTCTTGCCTACTGTTTTATGCAACTGTTTGTGCATGCGGAAAGTGGGTAGTGGCTAAAGGAAGCTAGTTAGGACTACCAAGATGGATTTGCTCCGCGCATATCCATATCTGGAAACTTTCCGTTGAAGTAATTTTGGGAAGGGGCGACGAATATATTGGTTAGCTGATTGGCTCATGTTGGTGATAGAGCGGGCCAAATAAATCAATCAGATCAACGGTAAGCATATATTGACGTGAACAGAGTTTACTAATTTAAGAGTGGTTTTCATTGATAGATCAAACTCTTTGCCGAAACCAGTGCCGTGAGAAGAGCAAAAACACCTTTTCCTCTGAGAAAAGCCTCTCCTCCAGAGCAGGAGCAGTGTTTGCTCTTCTTTCAGTGAAAGAAATACTCTGTAATTCCGATAAAAACTTGCTCGATAGCCCGCGCTTAACGCTAGTTTCATCGGGCTGAAGCCGCCATGTTCTTTTTAGACTGAACTTTCGAGAGCTTCTCGTTGTGTCACACCTCAACCCTCGCCTCAAAAGCCAAGCAGCTGATTGGACGTCCGTTTGGTGAACTGCTCCAAATTTTCTTCAATGAAGAGTCTCCAGACTGATTAGCGAGAGTGAAATCTTGAAGGCTCGCGAGATCGGGATGAGATGCACGAGGCTAAAAGGAAGCCAGGTAGGAGATAAATAGGTTTAGCGCCACCGCGGCACGGGAGTCAGAATTACGCCCAGGAGCAAGTGGATAAAAAGAGAAGTCGGGAGGAAAAAAAAATAAAAATATGAATCGATACTTTTGCAGGCGATGTCGATGCATCGGATCGTCTCTGCTGGTTGCTGATCGATGCATCGGATACAAAACGATTATTATTTATAACCCTAATCGTAAATAAGCGGTCAGGAGCCACATAATGTTCCTTGGAACCGCTGCAATCTAACTAATGAACAATAATAACAAATACCACCAACCTAAGGCCCCGTTCCACACGACGGCGAACCCTGGCCTAAACGCACAGTCACAAATTTTCACCAAACCAGCCTCTCATCCTACGTGGGAAGCGGCGTTTCTGGGGTCTGTAAGCGATCTTTTTTTATTCAGGCCTTCCAGAGTGGGAAGATTTCTAAACGCCGTTTTCGGCGTTCCATCTTCGCAGCTCTTACCTATCTATTTTTTTTACACGCGATGCGTCCGCCGCGTCGCCTCTTAAACACGCATGCGCCACCAGTATCACGCAGCACAACAATGGCCCGTGCACTGTGTTGAATGGTTGCCGCTGCTAATGCTACTCACCCTTTCTGTCAGGGCTTACAACACAGAATCATTTCGCTGGCCTGGAATATCTCCAGGAAGAACAGAGCAATACTCGGCGACGCAGTTCCGGCACCTGAATTTCACTCCTAACTACCTAGGAAATGGACCGCGGAACTGCAACCGTAATAGATAAATATAAAGTGCGCACGCCCAACATTTTAGGTAAACATTTTTTGCTTTTGGCACCACAGCGCCCACTTTACAGGCCTGGCATACATTTTGCAGCGCCTTTTCGTATTGCATTGGTGTGGGCGATCACATTTATTTTAATGCGTCCCCGGCTTTCACGACGAAAGCGTTCTGGAAAATATCAGCGCTTTGATGTTCGTTTTGACTGGGCCTTAGAAGCCTTGGTAGTTTTTATGAAGGATATTTGAATCGAATTTTCGCAGATTAAAAGAACTAGAAATATGTTTTTAGAGCTATTTTCTTTTAATTTGCACGAGAACTATGTTTTTTATTATCAAAATTCATGCTTCATCTGTTGATGAATGGTTTTGTGGTTTAATCGTTTTAAACACTAAAAATGCGAATAAACGGTTGTTTTAGACGGCAAAAGACTTCCTAATGCAGGTATTTAACAAAAATTATTGAAAAGTCAGGGCGAGATTGCTCTTTGGATATAAAAGGTTGCAGACCCCTTT
Source organism: Cyprinodon brontotheroides (assembly GCA_018398635.1). Classification (NCBI taxonomy): domain Eukaryota; kingdom Metazoa; phylum Chordata; class Actinopteri; order Cyprinodontiformes; family Cyprinodontidae; genus Cyprinodon; species Cyprinodon brontotheroides. Next base: position 6,023,096 of record JAGKQL010000003.1, on the reverse strand, counting down.
TCTCACTTTTAGGAGAACCATATGGAAATGTTGGATTCATTTTGGTCCCACATTTTCAAAGACTGTTGGCTAAAATATAATCTGGAGACACTTCTATCTGTGAACCATCTTTCAGTTCATTTTCTGACCATATGGGCCCCACATGTATACATTAACCGGCTTATACTCACATCTAGCAGCCATATTTGTTTTAAATTTATTAAGAGTTATGATAGATTCCACTGAAATAGATGGCATGATTCCAGTGTGTTATCCTTACCTATAAAAGCTACATTTATGCTCATTGTTGCGGATGTTTTCCCAGATTCAATCAGAAGACAAACGCGTCACAAGCTGGCGATACCTGTTGTGATTCAACAAAAGAATGCGGCCCAAAGCTGCACATGAAAGACCAAATAACGCCTCCATATTGTAAAACCTGAACAACCTGATGCTCTAAGAGGCATCCTGCGCAGCGGCGACTGGATCGACGTTTAAACTACTGAGAAACGTCGCCGCTGACGTCGCTGCTGGTTCAGGTTCACGCTGCTGTGAGGAATCCTGTCTCGACTCCCCCAGCCCTGCGCCGGGGAGAGGGGGAAATAAGGAGCCGGCCCACCACCGGGGGAGGAACAAAGACCTCAGTCTGCTCCTCAGGCTGCCTCACATTCAAACACTACAGTCTTGTTGCCTCCATACAAACACAAACTGTTGATGTTACTCTATATATAGAGAACCCATAATGCTCGTCTATACAGCACCACCCACCCATGAATTACTTTTCAACAGTAAGAGAACTTTTACTGTTAAAGTCACTAAAACTGACTTTAAAAGCGTCGGAAAGTTGAAAACGCACACAATATCTATAAATAAAACTGACCAAGTTTGAATTATACGGCCAAAACTGACGCTTTTGAAAGAAAGGAAATTTAATTTGCATTCAAGAGGAATCCAGCAGCCCCTCGTTAGGTGGAAACAGCTGGAACATCATCGTCCCGCAAACTGGACACAACTGATATTTTCAACCAACAGGGTGAGAGTTCATCTAAAGGCTTTAAAATGTAAAGAAACAGCTGATTATAAAGCATGGTGGTGGCAGCATCATGCTGTGAGGCTGCTCAGGCATGTGATGGTTATCATAAAAAGGAACTACCTCTGAATTCTTGTATAGAAAGCTGGAGAGCTGCATGTTTAGACATGGATGAATATCTAAGTAGCGTCACTTATTTAGAAATTTAGCAATTTGATTCATAATGTTTGAGTCATATTTTTTTTAAAAGTCCACCTTATGGATAGATGATGAATACAGCTTCTAGTTAAAACAGGCCTGATGCTGAAAGCAGCTCAGGCTCGTTATCTTGCAGCCGTTCCTTTGGTCTTATTTGGGGAAAGCTCCCGCAGGTCTCTGTGGCCTCAGGTTAAAGCAGCCCAAAAAAAAAGAAGAAAAAACTTTAACAGCAACAAGTTTTCACCCGTCTGAGGGAAGCAAACGCGTGCCTCATATGGAGACAATAAGCTGCTCTCAGGAAAGCAAACCTTCATTAGGCATAAGTAAAAGATCTAGAAGGAAGACATGTTTTGGGAAAGTGAGAATAATCAGCGATGTCCTCGGATGGGATGGAAAAACCAGCCAGCGGGAGTCTGAGGCTGACTCAGCCTCCTCGGTGTCTGATTTCCGTCTTTGGCCAGCTGTTCTTACACTTTGAGAAACCCTCCACACACACAAAGCTCCTCCGTTCTCTCCTTCTGGCCCACAGGAGAAAAACTGCTGGAAGACTGACTTCCACTTATATAACCGTGCACCTTTAAATGCAGAGCTCAGCTTACAGACAGGAGGAACCTTCCTTATCTCCTCGTTTATTCTGCCCTCTAATGATATCAGCTGTTCATAAAACCTGAACATGAGGAGATACAAAAAAATAGATATGAACCAAGTTTAAAAAAAAGAAAAAGGGCTGGACTTTTAGGTGCATAAAATAAAAACTACGTAGAATTACCTAGAAATTTTAGATATTTATCATTTCACTGCCCAGATAATTAGATTTTTATCCTTGAACTGCTTGTAAACCAATTATATACCAATTATTTCCTATTATTTACCATGGAAATTGTTTAAAGGAAATTACTCTGCAGAATCAAATATACCAAAAAAGTCATTTATAAACAGAAATTTGGTGTCACGTTTAGGTAAATAGCCTAGAACTTGAAATGGTGTGATGCTGCAGAGTATTTCTTTGCTCACTTAGGGAAAAATAAGATTAGAAATAAAAGCAGGAACTGATCTCCTTAGAGATATAAATTCAAGGGCACATCTGATTTTCATTTATTCCTATTTTTAATTCATTAGATTTCTGTTTAAATCAATCATAAAGCAATTTAGAATACATACAATAAATGATTATATCTGTAGATCTTGCTTATATGCTTGATCAAATAAATAATATATAAATAAATACAGTTATCAGTTAATTTTAAAGATAAACCTCTGTAAAATGTAGCATGCTTTAGCATTCAGTCCCAGCTTTGCAGCTTTGTCTGCAGCATCATACAGCTTTTCCTCCACGGTTGCTTTTTCTCAATTTTCCCATCAATTTTGACAAGTATCCCTGCACAGGCAAGTATCCCCACAGCATGATGCTGCCTTCACCTTGCTTTCCTGTTGGGATGCTTCAACATAATGACCAGCGTTTGATTTCTGACATATGTTGCATCTTGCAAGGAGACCAGAAAAGTTTATTCAGCTCCTCCATAGTTATAAATTGCTTCTTTACTTTTTAAAAGATTCAACCTCTCCTTTCTGCTCTTTAACTTAATCAACATGTTACTTCTGCCTGCATTTGATGTCATTTTTTGGGTGCCAAAAGTAATGGGGCTATATACAAATAATAATAAAACAAAAACAAAAAAACACCTAATTAAGTTATAGTAGAAATTTGTGAAAACTGTTTGTTGACATTTTGTGTCAAAGTGCTTTTTCCCATTTTAAGCTTCTTTCACTCTATGGATAAACATGACAGTTAAATGCTCAAATTATCTCCATGCTTTTAAATGCAAACCAACAAAAAGCAATTAAATTAGACAAGAACTACTTATTATTATGTGTATATGAGCATAAGATAGTTGGAGAAGTAAAAACTTCTGCAGCAGAAACCTGTTGCACCCTGGACCCCAAGGCTCAGAGTTGCAGATGGAGAGCAGGGCATCATGATTCCCTCCTCATCAAAGTGAGAAGCTGCAGCCAATCAGCACCCTCCCATTTGATCTATAGCTGATCTATAGCTTTGATCGATGACTTACATTGGTGTAAAGCACAGAGTCCAGCTCCCCGGCCTCAGACAGCTCGCTCAGGTTCCTGTCCCAATGGAGCAGCGACTCGCTGCTGTCCAGGATCTCCATGCTTTCTTTCCTGCTTTTTTTCCCCCTATCTAGTTTCCACAGCAGAGCTTAAAGTTTTAAAAACTCAAAAAGTATAGAAAAAGAACGAAAAAAGTTGTTAACAAGTTGTGTGATTCAGCAAAATGAAGTGAGCGCTGGTTTTTGCAGCAGCTGTTGTCTCAGGGTTCGGCTTCAGGCGGAGGAATGTTGTTATTGTTTGGGCTCATCTCCTGTCCGCTTCCAGATCCACTCACCGTTTCCAGCCTGCTAGATTTTCCCTTTTCTTTTCCTCCCGATTTTACCCAGACGCAGGAATGTGTGGGCGGAGACAAGGAGTCTGGCACCGGAAGTGGAGGAAAAACGCGAAGATTTAAGGAAAAAAAGGTTAAAAATCTATACAAAGCCTACGTATGTCCAACAGACTGAAACCGAGCAGTTTAAACAGCAAATAAATGCTTTCATATGAATATAAACTATACCCTGAATCAGCTTTTCCAGCTGTTGGTGACGCACTTTGAAATTGTCTTGCCGTAGCAAAGTTAAGCTTCCGGTTAGACTTTTCAAAGTAAAACAAGAATATTAGGCTACATTTCTTTTAATTATCTTAAGTTTCTAAAGCACTTTCAAATTAAAATTATTTTTATTTTATATAAATTAACATCGTAAAATCAAAGATGCAAAAAAATATATATATAAATAAAACTACCTGTTTTTATAGAAACTGAATATTTCTCAAGATGCAAATTTTCCCTGTTGCTAACAAAACACATTTAATACTAATAGAGATAAATTATCTTTTGTTTAAACTACAGCACTGTATATAATTACATATTTTACTTTTCCTCTACTGACATCAAACTAGACTATTCATATTCTAGGCAGTTAGAATAATCAGAATATTTTTTTCAAGGATCCATTATTCAGCATTAATTAAATAAATAAGCAATACAAATAAATTTGAAAGAAAATGCTGACAAAAGAAAAATATATTAAATTTAATTTCTTACATTTATTTATGAATTCAGAATTTATGTATGTTGCTAATAAAATGTAGCAGTTTTAATACCCAGTGCAATCTCTCTCTCTCTCTCTATATATATATATATATATATAGGTATCAACTATAAAATAGGTTATAGATAGATATAAATACCCATTTAATAACTAATGCAATAGCCCTGTATATATTAATTATGTTAACTAAGAGACTCATCAACTGTTAAATTTTATATATATATATATATATATATATGTGGATGCAGAGTATATATTGTATGCATCTTTTCCTCCTTTTGGCACCTTCTTTTTGACTATTGAGTCGATGAAACAAGTAAATTTCTCCACCGTTAGATCAATAAAGTCAATTTTCATATTAAGTACTTTTATTTACTAACGTAATGTATTTCTTTCATTTCCGTTCTGGTATCAGTCTGTTGGAGCTTTACCAATCCAAGTAACTCCACAGGTTTCCTTCTGCAGACACCCCGCCCACCATCACCATCTAACCAATCAGATGGCTCCTTTGTTTTTTAGGCACCTTTCATAGCACAATCCTGGCCGCCTATTGGTTTAAATGACAAGTAGCCCAGACAATAATAAGATGCCTTTAAATCCCTTCAACCAATAACTAAAAGCCAAGCCAACCTTGCTGTTAAGGCCGCCCCTGACTGATGAAAGTATTTATGTTTTACTTATCAGGAAATAATTATGTACCAAACTGGTTTTTCCAATTGAAAAAATTAAAAATCAGAAATATATTTTTCTTTTATATATCAAACATTTTTCTCCATATTAAATCACATGCATTGTATCTCATAACTGATGTCAGAGAATAATAAACTCAAAACAACCACTAATACTAATCATTATAAAGAAATAAACAAGTAGATGGAAAATACCCAGTCAGCTCAGGAAGGAAGTGACAGCGATGTAACTGAAAGTGTGACAGAGCATATTGAGCAAAAAATGAACCTATTGCCTGTTTTAATTCAGTTACAAACAGGAAAAACAAAACGCTGCAGCAATGAAACTGACCCTGAAGGTGCTTCCTTTAAATTTGCCTGTGAAATGTTTCAGTCAGCTACACTGTTCTCTGCAGAGATGACCTGCAACCATGCGTCTCCAACGAGATTAAAGAGCCGATTTTTAAGCTTAAGGTCAAACTGAGAAGAAACAGCTTTTCCTGAGGTCAAAAAGTTGCCTTTGCACATTCTTAAGCATATAGGTGCTAAATGTTATGGTAAAAAACATCAAAGAGGAAAGACTGAAGGGGAACACTCCTCATTTGTTCTTAATATTCAGCTCGGATGCTTCCGATGTCAGATTTAGGAGCGACTTAACCTAAGGAATGTGACAGTTGCAGCCCATGGTGGTTCTTGAAGCTCTGATTCCTGCTGCCTTGTGAATCATCTTTAAAACAAATTCTGCAGTCTGTTTGGATGCAGCATTCAGTAAATACTTTGTCTTTTTAGCTAACTCTCCTTGCAGAAAGTCAACATGAATGTTTGCATATTTTTTGTGATTCTACAGCATAAACACAGTGAATTCAGACCAGTCGTGCTTTTCATATGAAAAGTATGAGCTTTCCCAGCTTGTGGATGGATGCTCCTGTATCTTTGTAATTTGTGTGTTTAAAATAACAGTTAAAATAGTTTCAATATTTAAAATTTAAAAGAAAACATATAAATCAAATACTGTTCTTTAATACAAACAAATGTTGCTCCAAACGAATCGTTCAGCTTTTTAAACCGAAGAAAACTTTGAAGCAGCTTAGATGGATTAACCAACAGCCCACGGGTAACCGTTTGTAAAGTGAAAACCTTAAAAGTAAAATACAACAGCCGTGTTTATTTACAGCTTTAAACTGCTGCTATGTACATATAGAACAATCAAACGTGTTGTTGACCAATCTTCTTTCTTCTCCTCCTTAACGCCTTCATTTCCACCAGCAGAGGGCCCAACAGTCCAATATGATCACTTCTAAAGCCCCCCTTCATACTAAACAGTTCTTTAACTTTGTTTGTACTTAAGTCTTATTTTGGTACGAGGAAGAAAAGTAAAACTAGAAGTTGTCCCGTGGTTGGATGCAAGAAGGAGAGTCGCTCAGGTTCGGTCTCTGATGTTGTCACTCAGGAAAACAATGTTGTCTAAGGAAAAACAAACAGGACATTTGAGTTGTTTGTAAGAGAGGTTAGCATGAACATTTAGTGGTTTTACTTTTATATTTAAATACCTGCGATGATGGTGGTGGCCTGACGTCTGACTTGGTTTTTGTCTACATATTCTCCATAGTCCAGCTTTCCCTCCACCAGAATCCTGGACCTGGTAGAGATAATCCAAGACAAACAAATTCCCAAACAGATTAATATGTAATCTGGCTCTGATTGTTCAACCAGAATGTGCAAAATAAGGTCACAGGTGGGGGCGTAGCTCCAGCATTCATTGAAGAGAGGGGAAATAGCTCCCATTTAGTCAATCATGTCCGTACCCTTTCTTGACGTACTGGTATGCGACGTCCCTCAGACCCGGTTTGAACACTGAGACGCGGTGCCACGTCGTCTTCTGGCTGACATCACCTGGAGACAAACAGTATCTACATGAAACATTTGTATTGGGAACATGAGCTGAACCTCATAGGACACGACCATGTCTCTGACATTCACAAGTGCAGATTCAGAATAAAAAAAATAAAAGAATCTTGTTTCCGTCACGTCAAGCTCAGAAGCAGCTTGCTTTTATCATTTCTAATGAGGGTGATGAATAAAGCATGAAGGTTGAATACTAAACTGCAGTTCAACGCACCAACAAGATGCTCTGCATAAAAAGCAGCTGTCAGAACTGAAGCTGCTGTCATCTGTCATGAGTTTAAGCACTTTGCTGACCCCTAGGGGCTGAAATTATTACTGCACAAAAAAGAACCAAGTTACAATAGAATTAGGGATATGCACCAAAGGTTTTCTAAAACCTTAAACATTAGAAAACAGATAATAGAAAGCTTTTCGAAAAAAAAAAAAAAAAAAGGAAATATAAACATATATGAGAATTATTTATTTTCTACCTGTTGAGCTTGTCTCTCCGTCCCCCGAGCGCCACATCTCATTTGTCGCCAGTGAGAAGATGGTGACGGGGTTCCGACCCTCCACTTGTCTCATCACAGGGTCCTGTCCGACTCGCCCCAGCAGCTGCACTCGGTTTATCGCTGCAATCAGGGTTATATTTAATGCTTCAAATCAGTTCTATTCAGTTTATTTTTGTTTCTTTTAATGTTATTGCTATCTGAACCAAGATGTCTTCATCTTACATCTCTCCAGAATGAGGTTTGCATCTGTGCTCCTGTTTCTCACCAGCTGCCGGAACATCTGTAGGAAATTAGACAGAAATGTTTCACTTCTTTTTAATTTGTGAATAATATGAGATAACACATGGATATGGTTTTAGACCCTATAATTAATTAATTGCAACCAAAACCAACAGGTATCCTTTCATCAGATGAGCTGTTTCCTAACAGTGGGACGTCAGCGCCCCCTGCTGGTTTGCAGGGAACTCAAAGCATTTTTATTAAGTGAAAAAATATTAAATCTATTATCGTGTTTCATTAAATAATATATATTGTAAGGTGTGGTGATCTAATTTGGCTAACCTTCACTACCGTAGGATTAAAAAAATCGAACTAGAAGCAAACCTAGTATGTTTTTTCTGTGTTGTTTGGAACTTTGACGAGAACATGTGAAAGAACCGATCCCTCTGGAGTTTCTGTCTTCAGCTCACAGCTTGAGCAGCGAGTTCTCAGCAGCTATCGCTTCTGAAAGCGGTGAGCAGACAAACCCTGTTGGACTCCTGGATGAGGGACAAAGCGCGTACCCAGTCCTTTCCGCAAAAGCTGTTCACCTTCTGTTGCTTTTTACAACAACATGTCTATGCGGGAAAGGTGACTCATCTCTCGTCTTGATTAAATGTAAACAAAGAAGCAGAAAAGACCTAAAAGATGATCTCAGACTGAAGCTGTCCTTTATATAGCCGGACAGTTAAAACTCAGAAAAGCACGGCCATCTCATTAGCATCATATGGATGAAAATATTAATTCCTGATTATAGTTATATTGAGCCTCTAGTATTGTTCTTACAGTTATCAATAACCCAAATTAAAACAATTACTAATAATCTGTTTACTGAAGTTGTTTTTTTCCCCACAGAGCAGTTGAGCGGTGCATTTATAAATGAATCTTAGAGCAAGGATTAACCTGCTTGGTTTCAATCTACAACAATATACAACATGCATACTTCAAACATAAGATGCATGGCTGTGGAAGCAAAAACATCAGAAACAGGATCCAAATTATAAGCAGCTGCTTCGCCACTGCAAACTATTTTCTAGAGAAAAGGCGTGTTTTGTTGTATGACATAATGATGGTCGTTGCAGATCAAACCTAAGTTTAAGGTACTTATAAGAGGAAAAACATTTGACAACCAGTATATCAGAATAAAAAAGGCTTAATCTCACCTGCACTGAAGCACTGCGCAACATTTTGTTTGTCCAGCAAACAAACTTAATTCAAGACAAAACTTTTCCAGCCTGAAAAAGAAAAAAAAAGAAGTGTTTTTTTGTTTGTTCTGCTTTTCAATGAATGGTAAAGCTTTCTGAATTAATGGCATTTGCTCCATTTGTTCATAAACTTGAGGTTTTTGTGTATTTATCTGAACAAGACCACATGAATGAAAGGTTGATATTAAACAAGTACACAACAGAGCAAAGCAAGTCAGCATTTTTGAGCGGAGATGTAAAAATAAAGGGGAAAAGTCCAAAATTAAACCTTAAAAAATGCAAAACTATATTGGATACCAAGGTGAATAAGACAAGAATAAGGCTACATCCAGCAGACGATATTTATGTCTGTTGATCGCACCTAGCTCAAAAATGCTTTTCATGGGTGGACCTTTGAAGTATATTGCTTTATTGTTTTTTCTTTGGCATAGTACATGACTGGTTAGTTTAAACAAAATTTCTACAGTTTCTAAGCAAAGTGTCTGACTTTTCCAGACATCAACTGTCCAAGTTTCCAATCCATTCCAGTCTGTTTTTAAAGTATAAATAAAAATGTCCTTTATACATCTACAGCAGATTTTATGACAGTTATTGGGCTGCAAAAAAACAAACTGATTAGGACAAATTCATATATGGAGGAGAGGATTTAAGAGGGCAAAAAGACAGATAAGTCAGTGAATGGAGCAAAGCAAAGAAGGAAGGATAGGTTGTGAGTAGGGCTGGGTAAGAAAATCGATTCCTTAACATTTTTGCAAAATCGATATCTAGGGAATGAGATCGATTAGTTTTATAGTGACCCGCGTGACGTTCACATTCAAATGAGCAGGAAAGATGCATTCAAGATGACTTCAAGACAGACAGCTGCAAATATAGCCGATAGGTTGACTGCAGACATTAACAAATGAGGGCTGACCAGCAAACACCCTGTAGTCGTTACAGACAACACTGCAAATATGGTTTGTGCATTGGAGATAATGCAGCTCACAAATGTCCGCTGTTTCACGTCTGCTTGCTTGAGTGAGGCTTCACTTTTTCACGTTTCACAAACAAGTTTGTACTTTTGAGACAGTTTTGTTCACATCTCAAGTTTAAACTTTCTGATTTACAAGTTTGCACTTTGTGTTTAATGTGACAGGAAAAAATAAAATACATGAGTATTTTCAAACACAGTTGAACCACTTTCATTATTGCAAAAACAGATCGAATTGAAATTAATCGATTTAAAACGTTATGAATCAAAATCGAATCTATTCAGGACTTTAGGGAAAAATCCCCGGCCCTAATGGTGAGCAATATGACAGATACAAACAGATCAAAAACAGATGAATACATGGACAGAGGCAAAAATAGTTAGATGTACACAGACTGACATTGAGAGGAATAGATAAACATAGATATATAAATGCATCGATCTGTTGACCAATAGTTCAGGGTACAAACTGATAGATGAAGGGATGGAAAGACATTTAAAGAAGTGGGTGGATGGAGAAACGGATGGATGGGTTCCCAGCAAAGAGGGGAATTAAGGTGTGACTGATGCGTTCATGGACGTATGGATGAGCAGAAAAAAAACAACAGGTAAGATTCCTAGACAAACTTTTATAGTATTGTGTAAATTCCAGAAATAGGTTTCATCTGCAGTGTTTTATCTACTCATTCTGAACTGGGAGAATTAACATTTTCAAGAAAATTAAAATAGCAGACAGTAAAATATGGCAACAATTATTTCAAACAAATTACTAGATGAGAGCAGAGTAGATATGACAAGAGGCTTTATAAAATCTGTTTGCTGTAATTAAATTACATAAACTTAAAATGCGTTTATGTAGGTCAAAGATGGAAATAAAGAGACCAAACTGGCAGTTTTAGGTAAGCATCTGTGGTGGAAGCGTGGAAGCTACGTCAAAGCACGACTTTCCAAGGTAAACTGGACCCCCAGAAAGTCTCCCGCCACTGGATTCAGGCGGATCAAAACTTCAACATACTGGAGAAGAATGGTCGGGTTCTTGTTTTTTAAATATAGACAGAGTTAACTATGAGATATGTGTATGTAAACTGCGTAATAAAACACAACTTACAATAGAAATGCCCCGATAGAAACTCCTCAGTTGCAGCACTTCGGAAAATGATTCGCTAACCTCACGCTGCTTCCGGTCCGACTTATGAATATGTTCGACTGAAACTATACAGATGTCTAAATAATTCCGCTTTGGAGTCCGTTAGATAAACCTAAGACACGGAAAGCAACGTTTAAGCAAAAAAATGTTTACTAAAATACAATCTTTACTTATTTTTTACCATTTAAAAATAAAATAATTTCGTTGTTTTTTTTTATGTGAAATACTATGTTTTTGGCAATTTTATTTTAACTCCCGAACATAACATATTAAATACAGAATACCTCCTTTCCTTTTCTTTAAAACATTCACTTTTATTTTTGCCAGTTGAGAATAGAGAAAGAAAAAAAATTATACCTGTTTTGGTATGACATATAATTCATTTTAAGTTCCTTTTACTCCAATAACCAAATTATATGTTGCCTAATTGATTACTGAATCATTTCTGTGATTTTCTCAGAAGTTTATAACAGAACAAACAAAATGATAAGGAGAACACAACAGTCAGATTTGTTATGGATAAGGTTATCAATAATTCACAAAATAATGTCATAGCTTTATGGTATCATATAAACATTAAAAGTATTGTTGCACCGATGCCATTCTTTTGCTCTGTGCAGTATCGGCCAATACCGATACCATCTGTTTGAAATTGATGTTTGTGTACATATATATAAAGAACTGCCGATACCACCGTTTTAGGGCAGTAATGGGGCTCTGTCCGATACTGGTATCGGTATCGATGCAACACTAATTAAAAGTGCATGGCACAACTGCAAACTTACTTTGACACAGAGAATACCTATACATATCACCTACAACTTAAATTTAAATATGAAGTTTTAATGTGAAAACGTTAATAGGGTATAAACCAACACTCTTGTATGAATATGTGCTGGAGATAATTACTAAAACTAACTTCTTGTGTATAGAAAACACTTTGATTAATTATGGGTTTTATGATTTTTATAAATGCCGCAAGCACTAAACCAGAAAATTTAAGCACAATTGCCTCTCTTTAAATTTCTGAGAAGGATTACCACAATTTAAATAAATAAATAAAATGAAAATAGGCTTATTAATAGTCAGGATTCTGACTTTGATTTTAGATTTCAGACTTTATTCTTAGAATTATGACTTTATTCCCAAATCAGAAAACAATAGACTTTATTTTTTTTTTTTTTTAATTCCCTTAATCCACATATTAGTACAATAAACGTTAGTAAAATAAAAAAAAGGTAAACTGTTTAATGTAGGAAAGAAAGTTAGAAATATTACTTTAATCTCATAATTCTGACTTTTTTTTTTTTTTTTACAGAATTCTGACTTGAATCTTAGAATTCAAGTCAGAATTCTTAGATTAAATCAGAATAAATAAGAAAATAATTTGTTTTTTTTTTCCAGTGGCCTTAATCCTTTTCTGTACTTCAGTAAAGCGAGAATCGTTGAAGAACTATATGCAAGTTTTTTTCTCTTCTGTTTTCCATTTTTCCATCTTTGTGGTTGTTTTCTAACATCTCTGTGCGTTACCTCCTTCTGCCAGCAGATGGCGAGCTTGCTTTATCTCACCTCTTGGCCCTCCGCTGTCAGCTGGGTGGAGTTGTTGGGATGTAACAGTGAACTTTCCTCAAGAAAACTCCCTTCATTCTTGATTTTCACACACACTCCTCGGCTGCCAGGAGTAAGACTCATCAAAGTTTCCCAGAAAACTCGGCGCCTCTCTGGGAGATGTGGCTCATCATCTTCACTCTAACAGCTTTAGGTGAGTTTAACTTTAAATTTATTTTTAAAAAAAGTTCTGCTAAAAGCTCATGGGATGAATAACATGTGATAAGTCTCCAAACTGTTTCCTCAGCAGCAGCAGAACATGTAATGTGAACCATATGTTATATAGTAAAAGTCAAACAATTAGATGTTGAGCCATCTTTAATTTGGAAACTAAAAATGTTTTATTATAATTGAAGCCAAATAAAGCAGCAAATGTAGAGAGATAGTTTTAACTGTTGTTCTCCTTCCTGCAGCTCTGTGCTGTCCTGTCAGAGCACAGGGGCCAGAGCCAGAGTTTGTAGACATGTGCACAGAGAGCAGCTGCTACCCCGCCACCGGTGACCTGCTGATCGGCAGAGCGCACAAACTCACCGCCTCCTCCACCTGCGGCCTCCAGCAGCCGGAGCGCTTCTGCATCGTTGCGCACCTGGAAGTAAGAAACGAACTTCTATTGACAAAAAAAGCCTGTTTAACCTAAAGCCACATTTACGCTGTTTAAAAAAATAAAAATAAAATAAAATAATCTTTAGAGCAGGGGTCTTCAACGTTTTCCAGGCCAAGGAGCCCCAAACTGATGGCAAGATGGAGCGGGGACCCCTAATTATATATATTGCATGAAATGGGGTTATATCAAACGGTTCCTATAGTCACTCTATTACATAATGTAACGAAAGTAATTTCTCCCTGGGATTATTAAAGTATTTCTGATTCCTTGTTGATGGGACAGGTGTTGTAAATGAAACGGTGCCCAGATTGAAAGAGCTCCTGTGTGTCGCTGAATGTGTGGATTAATGACTGAAAAGACATCCTCTGCCTCCATTTATCTATCATTTCAATTAGTCGAAAAATTGCAGGGTGGAATATAAAAAAAAATAAGTTTAATCAACCAAAACTTCAGTGACCCCCATGCAGTACCTCCGTGGACCCCCTAGGGGTCCACGGACCCCCTGTTGAAGACCTCCGCTTTAGAGAACACTGTATGTGTTGCATAAGGTCTGTATGCCTGTCTATGCAGATCATCAGATCAGTATCAGGTTAATAATATCCTACAGCAAGAACTAGAATTAATGCAGAGAAGATTAAAATTAGGGTTGGGAATTAAGATTTTCACGATTCCAATTCCCTTATCGATTCTGTGAAACGATTTGATTCCTTATCTACAGATAGGGATGGGAATCGAAAACCGGTTTCCTGTTCAGAACCGTTTCCATGTGTTCCAATTCCATGGCAGCTCACTTAACGATTCTCTTAACGATTCCAGGCAGCACCAGAGCCTAGTGCTTGGCAGCACGACTTAGGTCACGTTTTCTACGTCACGTTACGCATTCAGTAAGCAAGTACGATGTGACCAGGCATAAGTCTAGAAAAGCAAAACAACAGCGGTCAAAGTGATCGAAAGATTTGCTTCATTTTAGGGAAGAGAAAGATGGCAACAAGGCGCTTTGCGATCATTGCATCCGTGGGAGGAAATACATCCAACATGCAGGAACACCTGCGCACACAACATGGCATACATTTTAACGAATGCTGTGTTTTTGATGCTTCCAGACAGAAGCTAAAATTACGACCGGCATGGAAGGCAACTCTGCTAGTTTTATATCCCTGGCTGTGCTTAATGTGGTTCCTAATAAATCATATGCCATTTCTGGAAATAAACCTATTTCTTACCTCTCTTTGGGGTTATTAAACATGCTACCAAGTTGCTCCGCTGTTCAGGGAGCGAGAGAAAGGTGACGCTTGTTTATTTAAATCAGGCAGAAATTAGTTTATTTCCTTAAATTGTATAGTAGTGCTTTTTCATTAAACTGTACTTACCAACTTGATTGTTTCACAGAATCGATAAGAGAGTCGGAATCGTGAAACTCTTATCAATTCCCAAACCTATATCTATTCTCTTATCGATACTGTGAAAGAATAAACTTGGTAAGTACACGGTTATACTTCCACAATGATCCATTTCTTAATTCCTGTCCTGGGAGAGTTATACATAATCATGTCTCTTTTAAATTAAATCTTAAGAAATCTATAATTAATAAGGTAATTCTGTTTGTTTAACAAGGGAAACATCTTGTTTTTCTTTTGTTCGTTTGTTTATGTTGTCTTTTTTACTAATGTTTCTACTCTGAGTTTGTTGTATTTACTGATTGTGATGATTTTTGATGAAATTGATCCCCAGGAAGATTAGTCTCTACTCTCTTGGAGTCTAATGGGGATCCTTAAATAAATAAAAAGCGTAACAAACCCAGATCCCAACCCAAAAGAAAAGCTTTAGTGCTGATCATGTGTTTATCTGTGAATTAAATGACTCAATTACAGCAGATCTGTCTAAAAGAGCAGGACTAAACTTCAGCAAACTGTTATGAGAAGCTTGTGAATGGATACACTAAACATTAAACCTGCATAAAACAGTTTTTCTAAAAAGCAAGGAGATGCATGTAATTTAATGAATAATAATAACAAAAAGAATTTTTTTAGTTAATGTCAGGAAAGAAAAAAAAATCCAGTGAATTTTCACTGGAGTTTAGAAATGGCAATCTAAGAAAGAAAATTTACCTTGATTAGACCAGTTGGGGATAATTAATGTGAACTTTTATCTTGATTGATAGTTTTAATTGACCGGAACAAGTTGATGAATACATGGGTGGTAAATAAAATAATTAGGATAATATACCCTATTAAATAAACTGCTATGATCCAATCTCTTGGACCAATTTGATAAATTATTTTTACTGATTTATTTTTAATAATGATTATAAATTACAGTTGTTGCAGTTTTAGCTTAGCTCAGTTTCCCTCTACTATATGTGTCGTTTTTAGCTCTTATTACTAATTTCTAATAAGTTAGCAGAGTTCAGAAATGTTTTAGTTGTTGAATCAGTCATTGAATAAGTTAGGTATTGAAAAGGGCATTTTTATGGCTTTGAGTTATTGTGCATGAACTGTCTGATGCTGGTTATTTATTGTTCAATGATCTAGTTTAATAAATGAAACTACTTTTTCAAATTTTTGAACACAGAGCGCTGGATTTCCTATTTCCTCTAGTTATAACTGAGATGAATGGCTTTAGCTGCTATTCTGTCTGTGTGTGGGAGGATGCCCATGCATAACAGCTGCTTTCTGTTTTGTCAAGTGGGCGTTCAGACATCCCCCTCCACAATAAAAGCTCTGTGTGGCTCACAATCCCTGCCCTGTGTGGATAAGAGCCGAGGGAGGTAGGGGGATACTCTCCTCTTATCGACCCTCCTTTGGGGACTGGTTGTGTGTGAATTGTGTTTTTATGATGGCACAGTCACATTGAGCTCTTCCGAGGATGAGCACAGGCTTTAAGTATGAGCTGTTGATTTGGGAGGGGAGGAAGCTGGATTCTAGTGACAGATGTTTTTTTCATTGAGTGCTAAATGGATCCACTTAACTGGATTTGCTCAGATTCCAACAATTCCTTAGAACTGCGTGAAAAATTATAAACTAGACTGAGATATAAAAGGGGGAGAATTTAAAAATGTGGGTCAAAGGTCTAAGAACAAGGGGATGCAATATTAATAATCGCTGACAACATTAACCAACTTTACATTTTCAGCTCAAGTAAAAACAAAATACTGCAAAACTCTAAAATGGGGTTGCATAATATCTTATATTTGTGTCCCAAATTATCATTTCAATTTGCTTGTTGTTGTTTCCAGACGTCCTATTTGCTCAGTTTTTGCATAAAAATAACATCTTTAGAACTAAAGATCACAGATATTTGGTGCAAAAGGTGTTAAAACTCACACAGTTGTGGGAAATTTTAGGCTGAATCAGATATAAAAAAGTGTGGAAAACAAGGTAGTATTGAAACGTATGTTTTCTATTTTAAAAAACTATGAAATCATACAAATATCTGTCAAAACATCTCAGAGCTTCAAATAACTTTATTTGTAAAAACATAAAGAAAAAAAGCCATATTTCTCATTCTTATAACGAGGGCTGATTAGTTTGCCTTCGTTATGATGCTCTGATGTCAATGAAAAAGAGACAAAAATAACGCAAAAAAATAAAACAAAATATACTTCCACAATGATCCATTGCTTAATTCCTGTCCTGAGTCTCACTTTTCAACTTCTCATCTGCATATTGACTCAATATTAGTCACTTAAATAACATGCTGCTGTCATTTTTTTTGCACATCTCTGGTGTTGCTGCTATTTTTCACATATCTATCATAGCTGTTTGATTATTTATTCTCCAGATACACAGTATTTATATTGTAAAAACACTGTACAATACAACACTTTATTGTTTATTTTCTTAACTCTGTCACTTATTCTGTTATTTTTATAAACTTTTCTAAGGTCCACATTGTGTGACCATTGCTGCTATAACCTTTTAATGCTGTAACACCAGAATTTCCCCCATTGTGGGACAATAAAGGGATTTTCTGTTCTTCTATTTTCTAATACCAGCTCCATAAGTGAATACCGTAATTTCCAGTTTAAAACGTTTGTGATTAAGCTTTTTGCAAAAGGAAAAAAAATAGCTGTAAATACATATATTTGCAGATACTTTTCCTTTGATCCTGTGATTTACTTCTTCTAAATGTTAATATTCATATTTAATGTCTATATGCCATAGGTCTGTGAAAACAAAGTCAGGATTCTATGTTTTTTTCCTTAAGTCTTGACCAGTAGAGGGGATTCTGATTTTGTATAAATCTTTATATTTGAGATTTTTTTATGCGTGTGGCATCAATTTAAGCTTTTGTTCAACTTTGGACTGTATTCTAAATGAAGTTATTTAGAAAGAATGAAATTAATAGATACATCGGCCATTTATTAGTGACCGTTTCTGTGCAGGACCAATCAGGGCAGCAGAGGGTCGATGTTCCCTTCCACTCAGAAAGCTCTCTCAATCAATCAATCCACACAGAGAGAGGAGAGAAGAACATCCCGGAAAGAAGTAAGAAACGAAAAGAAGAACTAAAAAGAGACAAGCCCTTCAGGCAGGTGTTGCCAGATGTGTAAAGTTAACACAGATGTTTGCTGGTTCTTGTAGAGCTTCATTTTCTGGATTATCCGAATAATCCGCAGCAGGTTGGGGGAGGAGAAGAGAAATACGAACTTCAGGTAAGGAGTGACGAACTGTAGTCTACCTGGGTCAGTTTTGGTGAAGTTTATTTTACTTTTTCTTATCAGACATTAGTTGTGTTTACCTTGCAACCAAGATGAAAGGTCAGGAGATTTGGGGATTCTCAAAATTCACAAAATAAAAAGACTGAAGCCAACATATTGATTAGCATCAATACAGACATATTTTGGACCAATGAAATAAAGTAAGATATATGACGTTGAGGCGTCGACTAGAAGTGGAATGCTGAAGAAAACAGAGATGACAAAGATTAATTTGACTAAGCAGCTGTTTAGTTTCTGCCCTTTTACAGAATAAAAGGACTGGGAGGCTGTAGGTCAGACAAATACAGATTTACCAAAAAGACAGTTTCAAGCTCCATTCGTAGACTTTACCGTCATGGTGGGCCTGTCTCTGTTTAAAATTCACAGGACTTTTTTTTTGTCCGAATCTAGCCCGACCTGAGTTTCAAACTAACAACCTTTCCAGTTTCTGCACCACTAGGCCACCTCGTCCTATTTTCTAATATATATTTTATTCTCATTGTTTCACAGGGAACTGTAGCTCTTTTTTATTTATTTCATAATGCACACATGTAGGAAGAGATGAACAATATGTTTAATAAATAGTTGCTAATCTAATAAATCACTAAATGTATTATGATTAAACAAATACATCAATAAAAAAATCACTAACATGTTTTAAAGCCTGTAAGGATTGTATTAAGATATTAAAACACCTTTTGTGAATTCATTATAGATGGATAAAAAAAATAGTTCCTAAATAATATACTTAAAAACATACCTGGCTTTCTTCTCATTGAAGGATTTTATATTAGGATTGCAAATAAAGGTACTCTTGTCTTTACTGTATGTTTGAATTCTCTTGCTTTGTGCAGGGGTAACTGCATTGTTTCTGCATTATTATTAGTATTTGTGACCAACTAGTTTCTGCTTTCTGTCTGTTAGGGGGAGAAGAAATGTTTCACATGTGACTCAAGGGAGGCGTATAATGAAGACAGCAACCCTTACAGCCATACCATTGAGAACGTGGTCACCACCTTTGCCCCCAACCGCCTCAAGACCTGGTGGCAATCTGAAAATGGTGAGAGCAAAAAGGAGGCCACAATAGATTTATATTTCTCCTTCAGATTCAGAGACTTTAAAAATCTCTTGGTTTTAAACTCAAACATTACGTGAAAGCTAACTACGGCTTTTCTCGTGGGAACTGAGCCCATAATGACCAGAGAGGAGATCACAGAGCCCCTCTCATGCAGAGAGTGGGGTGGGGGTTACAGGTGTGCTTTGAGAACAGGTGTGCTTGTAAGAAACAGATGTGTCATCACTAAAGTACACAATTGACTTTTAAGTGTAAAAAAGGAAGCATCCAAAGAACTTAAGACCTCCACTTGAAAAAGAAAAGCAGTTTAAAGGTATTATCTTCTCACAGGAAGGAAACTCTCTTTGAACACAGGATACTGCTGGAATGTGGCTTCCTATGCTGAAGACTTATCACAAGCTTTTTCTATTGTGTACCAAGTATATATGTTTGATGTGGTTCATTATAGAACATTTATTAATTCATATTTATGGGTTTATGGTAAAAATTTAGAAAAAATCAGTTGAATTTTGGCATATTCTTTTTCTAAAGTTCTCTTTAATGACCATAAAAATATTTCTTCGTAGTTATATATATATATATATATATATATATATATATATATATATATATATATATATATATATATATATCTTCTGTACTCAAGTAGTGCTATATGTGCGACTTTTTACTTCTCCTTACATTTTTACACAAATATCTGTACTTTCTACTCTGCTATATAAAAATTGGCTCGTTACTTTGGTTTTGATCATCTGATATATATTTGGCCTTACCACTACAAGATGAATCGACGACAGATCCCGGCTGTATTCATTAGCGGCAAATCATTGCAGCTGAATGTAGCCCGATTGGCGTTAACGCATAGTAGCATGAACTGACGAAGATGATTGAAAATGAAGACACCGCGGGAATCTAGTCCCATTGGCGAACGCATCCATTTAAAATGTAGGCAGCGGCATGAAAAAAGTGGTTTCTACTTTTACTTTTATACTTTAAATAAATTTACAAGCCTGTACTTTGTTACTTTACTTGAGTAAAGAAGTTTAATCAGTACTTCCACTTTTACCAGGTATTTTTTATTTTTAGAGTATCTGTACTTTTACTCAAGTACAGAAAGTGAGTACTTTTGCCATCTCTGGTATATATATATGTATATGTATATAACTGTCTAATGTCCAGAGTTAGATGGAACTGTTAGTTTAACATCTTCCTTAATAGTTAATTAATTTCCTTGAACGACATTGTTTTGGTTACTTATATTTTTTAACTTGTTGTAAAATCAACACAATTATTAATAATTAGGTAAATTATAGAATTTTTATCATGAGCTTTTCAATTCGGCCATCATGTCCAACGGTGATCCCTGAGGGCTGCTGTCAAGGATTTTAATATTTCTGTTTTTAGCCTTTTAATTAGTGTTTTATGTCTTTTTGGGACTGTTTCTCCAAATGCTCTTTTTATAGGAGGAGTTTGCCAGAACAGAAAAAAATAAGTCAGATGCAAGACTTAAATTCTTTAATCAGTGAAGCAAATATGGCCATTTACTTGTCCCGCAGAGACAGACTTCATAGGACCACACAAAACATGGAGGATTTTATTCGTGGGGTTTTAACAAAATTTTATGTACTATGTCAGATGAAGGACAACTACAACTTAACAAGCTCCTCATTTAATGATTTTTAGCTGACGCTTGTTTTTACATTAATAGTGATTTTTAACTGGCACTTGTTTTACATCAACATTTGATTTTATCGTTTGAATTGTGTAAATAAAGTATTGGTAAAATCCAAAATCCAATATTTCTCTGTATAACACACCTTATTCAACAGTTCAGCAAAACTCAATTAGCTAATTAGCCTACTGTTAATCAGCCATCAATGAAGAACAGCTGTGCTGAAGCAAGGAAACATTAAAACCTGCAGGACAGTGGCCTGGCCTTAAACGTCTCTGACTTATAATAAAGCATTTTATTGTTAGTTTATTCTATATTAGCTAAATTATACTTCTTTTTTTTAAAACACTTTAACGGTTTGTTTAAACACTGCATAGAGTACTAGCTAGCTAGCTAGCTTCATTAACACTTAGCTAACAAAGTTGGCAAGGCAAGTTGATTTATCCAGAACATTTTGTAACAGCACATTTCAGAGTGTTGTACATGGAAAAAAAATGGAACTTAGAGAAAAGTACATTAAAGTTTAATAAAGG
Organism: Cyprinodon brontotheroides; assembly: GCA_018398635.1. Lineage (NCBI taxonomy): Eukaryota > Metazoa > Chordata > Actinopteri > Cyprinodontiformes > Cyprinodontidae > Cyprinodon > Cyprinodon brontotheroides. Next base: position 6,001,893 of record JAGKQL010000003.1, on the reverse strand, counting down.
TAATTAGAAAATGTGAATATGAGTAACTCAAGTGAGTAACATGAATGTTTAAAATGATTGATGATAAAGGATAGATAAAGGAAGTTGTACTACAAACCACTGAGAAAAAAATATTTTTAATCTCAATTTAAAGCAACAGAAGGTTTTAGCACTTTTACAGTTTTAGGGAGTTTTTTTCAGATTATCAGAGTTTATGGACTCACATTTGCTTTTCCATATTTATTGGTTCTGGTATTGGGTGTGCAGAAGATCTGAGAAATCTGGGGGGATTAAAACACTAAGAAAAAGTTTGTAAAAATGTTTTCTGCCATGTTATTCTGTGATTTGTAATTCCCAGACCAGACTAACAAGAGTATATTAAAGTCTATTACCTGAGATACGGAGAGTCAGTGTAAGAATTTTAGAAATGGGCTGATGTGTTCGGTTTTCTTAGGGCCCTGTCACACTTTGAGGATTTAGCCAGCGTATGCCTGACATCCCAGAATCTTCTAAAACACTGGCTTATGCTGAATTTTACATGTATTTTTTCAATTGTTGGCATATACATAGCGTATTCATAACGAGTCCAGAGCATCATTCCAATGACAGCCTACTTATGCATAACGCACGGCAGCATCATGCCCATGAAATGATGCACAAGCCAGTATCTTGAGGAGGTCAGCAATGCACTCAGAGGCACCCGGCCTGCATAAAATATGTCTGTATTTTATCGCTGTATTAACCTAACTGCTGTTTACCGCCCGCCAAAAAAAAAATTGATAGATAAATTAAAAGAAAAAGGTTGAAAGCAGGTTTGCAGTCGCAGCACATTTAGCGTAATGTCTGCTAGGAAGTTTGTTGTTAGAAGGTGTGAATGTAGGGAGGATCCATCCATCCATCCATACCAAAAGCTGCCAATACGCCATTATACAGTAGCTGTAAGTTGGAAACACATTCAGCTGTCGCCTGGAACACGTCAGATACGTTGGTATACGTTGGAGACACATTCTGACTAAGTTATGCACAATTTACGGATAGATTTTGGATAAGCTAGACACCATGACTTATGAGTATCTTGTACTTAACATATGTCAACAATCAAATAACTTGCCTGTAAGTTATGGCCCATGTATGGCATATGCTGGCATGCGTCGAGAAACTTTGAGCTCAAAATTTCTCGACATATTCGCCGTATGTTGACATGTGCCAGCATGTCCAAGCTTACTTCAGCGTGCTCACAACTTATACAAAACGTATCCATAACTTATCCAACCTATGACAGCACTTTGCCAGATTTTTTATACGTCAGACATACGATGGTCTAAATCATCAAGGTGTAATAGGGGCTTTAGGTTTAGTGAGGACGCAGGCAGCAGCATTCTGGATCAACTGCAGATGTCTGATCCCCTGTTAAGACACCGTTGCAGTAATCAATTATTTGAAAGACAAACGCATTAATTTAGTTCTTTATGTGCCTCTTAGGGCATAAAGGCCTTTATACATTATGTTCAAGCCTGTATAAAAATAAGTAACCACATTAAAAACAAATTAAATATATAGATGCTTAAAAAAACAACAAATTGACATAATCATACAGAAAAGATGCAAGAGGTCTGTAGCTGTTTAGTATTTGTCTTTTGACTTTTTGCTCTCAGCAGTCGCCACAGCCATTCATTGTCTGCATCTTTTTCCGTTACACCAACTACCTTTATGTCCTCTTTAATTTAATTCATAATCCCGTTCATCCTCTAGAGCTCATCATGCTCGTCAGCATTCTTCTACCTCCTTTGTACATATCCATCTCACTTATGCCTCTCTCTATATCCTAAACATCTAACATGAGCTGTCCCTCTGGTGATATCCACCCTGGTCTCTCAACACTTCCAGCTCTGCCTCCTGTATGTTGTTCAGTGCTACAGTCATATCCTCTTGATTTATTTACTGTATATGCATACTATTTCTGAATGGTGGGAATCTGACAGAGGTGTGAGTCATAGTTGGGACAGCAGCCAGCTGTGCAGATGCCTTTAAAACAGCAGGAAGCTGCAGAAATGCATTAGGCCTCACGTGGGAATTTGTAATTCCCAGACCAGGATTCCTTTGTTTCTACTTGGCCTCCAAGATGCTTCGGATCAGTTTATCTAAAACTGAATTTTCTATTTGTTTGCTTCTTGTTAGCCTTTTCTTTTTTTTTTTTTTGTTGCTACTGTTTTTTTATTGAAAAAAAATCTTGTTTCATTCACACCTATCCAACATTTACAAAACCAGACCTTAAAAGGATTATTTACATGTCTGAAAGTTGCCAGAGGAAAATCTGACCCAGCTGCCTAAACAGAACATCACAGTGATGGATGTTACATTTCCTGTTTTGTCTTTTTTCATGCAGGCGTTGAGAATGTAACCATCCAGCTGGACCTGGAGGCCGAGTTTCATTTCACACACCTCATCATGACTTTCAAGGTGCTGAATTTATCTGATGGAACAAACACACACTCACATGTGTATGGTTTTACAAATAATAAAGAGATGGGGATTAACTCTCTCTCAGAAAGCTTCAGAAAGCCATGCAGGTCCCCTGAGAGATGTGGGAAGGGGAAGTGAGAGGAAGATGATTTTGACCTATAATAATATAAATAAAAAATACAGAAGGATGCGTTTTCCCAAACCCTTTAAATCCTGTTTTCTGGAAAAGGAAAAATCTGCATGCAATTCTTTATAGAAATTACAGATAGATGGATACAGAAAGAGAGATAACAAGATAGATTTATAGATATTTATTGATTGAATCCAAAAAGGTAAAGTATAATTCAATTACACCTATTAGAGGTATGTAATAATTAATAGGGATGCACGATATTGGGATTTACGGCCCGATATCCGATATGCCGATATTTTAAAACTCATGTGGCGATAAGCTGATACCGATGTTAAAAAGCTGGACAAAAATAAGTAGTCATTTGAAAATAGCAGTTTTGTTATCCATTTCTGACACTTTGAAAAAATAATATACTCAAATATATTTTCATATGTGCTGATATCAAATAGATTTTTAAAAGCAGCGGTATCGATCTATTTTACTTTCAAAATCTAAGTGAAATTTCATTGTTCTGTTACAAACTCTCTCGTGATATTTTTGCAAATTCTTGTGGGGGCACATTTAGTAAAATATAGATGCGTCTATCAACTCTCAACATATAAAAATATAGCGAAATTTCATAATTTTTCCAATTTGATATCAGCATATGATGACATATAGCAATATTTCATTAGTAAAAAGAAGTTTGATATATATGGTGTTTTAAATGGCAATATATCAGCATATAGAAGATATTGGGATATTTTAATGTATCAATATTTTTTTCCCTCGTCTTTAGAAGTTTTTAAGTCTGTAAAAAATAAGTTTTTTAGGAAGTAGAAAAAGAAGTAGTATTTTTTTTTTTTTAGACTTTAGAAACTCAGAAGCTGATCAAATATCGGAAATATCGGTGGGGTGGATATTCAGTTTTAAGGCCGATACCGATAGGGGGCCCATTATATCGTGCATCCCTAATAATTAAATCACTTAGCAGTCTATTTTATAAGATTTCCAATCTTGTGAGAAGAAAAGCTTTTCTTTGCTTAGATTCTGCAACAGGGGTCAGGGAAAAGCATTATTAATGCCTGAAATATGTTTTTTTTTTTACAGATATTATGATTTTTAAAATCTAAAATGTCATCAGCTTTAAAGCATTAGATTATTTTAGAAGTCAACTATTCTAGCTATGTTCTCTGATTTTATTGATAAGGAGACTAGGGACACTTCCAATGCTGGTTATAAGGGAGCTGTACTGGTACTAAACACGTACAAAGTCCTTCTAGATCCAACCTGAATTTAAAGAATTTAGAATAAACCATTAAATTTCAGTAAGCTAAAATAGGTTCATATTCTTTTCTACGAATAAATATGATTTCATAAATTAATATAGTCAAATCAGAGGTTGAATTACTTTAAAAAATAACGTTTTTTGTTTTCACAGACGTTTCGTCCTGCTGCCATGGTGATCGAGCGCTCCATGGATTTTGGGGAAAATTGGGAGGTTTATCGATACTTTGCGTACGACTGCGAGTCTGTCTTCCCTGGGATCTCCGCCGGACCCTTACAGAGAGTAGACGACATCATCTGCGACTCCCGCTACTCAAACATCGAGCCATCCACAGAGGGAGAGGTAAACAAGCCTTATGTTTTTTTTGTTTTTTTGGCTATTGTTTTAGAGTTTGGTTTTGATTGTTCTTTCTTGCTGTTTTAGGTGATATTCCGAGTGTTGGATCCTGTTTTTGAAATTGAAGACCCCTATAGCTTGAGGATACAGAGTAAGCTGCATCTGCTCATAATAGACAGCATGTCTCCACACAAAACAGAGTGCAAAGCCTCATTAGGGCCACTTTAAGCACAAAGAACACAAATAAAAACAGCTTCCTGTGACTTCCTGCTGTGGGTCTGCAGCTTCCCTCAGCGCTGCTGTGGGACCAGAGGTCAGACAGGAAGCGCAGTGGGGGGAATTTCACATACGGAAGCAACTCGGACTTTGTTAACTCGTTCACATCGATCCTTAGACTTTCTGAGTCTCGAAAGCATTTAGAGACCATTTGTTAAATTTAACTGATTATCCTCAGTGTGCAGAGAACAGTAAGGATTTGTTTCCCCTTAAAAAACAAAAGGGTGTTCTCATTTATTCTTATGTAAACCAATATAATGGGAAAGGTTTTAACATTTTATGTTCATTTTAAACTTAAGAGATGATTTGTCTGAAAGCTGATCATCTTTATGCCAGCTAATCTGCAAATGATCTGTTGGAGATCAACATGTTAAAGCTGAAACTTTTTAAACATTCAAACTTGATTATCAATGACAATTTTCCTGGTTCCAGAAAATATAGTTTTGACACAACACTGGTTTGATCCTTAAACCCTTGTAGACTTTTCCTTTTTAGAAACCCAGAAAAAGGTCTCAAAAACCAAACAGCAGCTGAATGAGGTTTAAAAAAATAGGGGATTAGAAGCCACCCTCCAACAAAAGCTTAAAGAGGTTTAGAAATCTTAAAGAACGGCTAATATAGACAAGTTTTAAGAGATTTAAGTCTGATTCTTTAGGAAAAAGTTATAAGTGGTGACAGAGGACATTTTCATAGAAGCATACTTTTTTGCTTTTCTTACATTTCAATGCTTAATCCTGTGGCTTCATATGCATTTCTGTTTTAAACCCATTTAAATACGACTTACTTCATCAAAGGGGTTTCTGCACAGCCTTAAGCAGTCTGGATTTAATCATCTTAGTTTAGACTTTAAAAAATCTTCAATAAACAAAGATTGGTCTCAATGACACTTTAGTTAGATCCTAATTAAAGGTCCATATACTTCTGTTTACTTTTTCATGAAACCCATTGGCAGTATTTATTCTTTCCATGTGCTGCTTTGGCTCATACATTATTAACTACAAACTGAATTAAGCAGCTGTTTCAAAGTAAGAAGCCGATTACCGCTCTTTAAAAAGCCTGACATGCCGATTCCAATTTTAACTGATTGAGATTTTTCTATAACTAACACTGTCAGTTGTTATAAGATCACAAGACACAATATATTTCCGTCTTATCTTACCAAAAAAAAAACATAATTTCCCATTAAACAATAAAAACTTCTGAAATAACTGCTCTAAGGGTGGTTTCCAGATCGTTACATTCACCGATCTCCCAAAATTAAGAAAATTGATGCCGATCAATTGGCCAGCATATAAATCGGTGCACCCCCTACTCTTAAGGTCTTTGTAGGGAAATATAAAAGCTTGTTATTTATCATAAGCATAAATCATAATAGTCTAAATTGAATCTTGAAAGTTAAATTCAACTAAGTAAAGCTTGTTGGTATCTCAAAGAAGGAATAAAAGGGGTAATAACTGTTTATCATTTTATACATTTAACTGCGTTTGTTTGGAAAGCTTTTAATAAAACATCTCCTTCCTGTTTGAAGAAATGCTGAAGATCACAAACCTCAGAGTAAAGTTCATCAAGCTCCACACGCTGGGTGACAACCTGCTAGACTCCAGAGGGGAGGTGACGGATAAGTACTACTACGCCCTCTACGACATGGTGGTCCGTGGGAACTGCTTCTGCTACGGCCACGCGTCTGAGTGTGCTCCTATAGCCGGAGAGGAGCGCCGAGCTGAGGGCATGGTAGATAGGAAATTTGACTTTTTATTTCGATTTTTTTCCTGCAAACAATTAGAAAAATATTTTTTTTATATATTTTTTTTACAATCTTTTCCAGTTTCTTTAGTAAAACATCTTTTATTATTTAGTTAAAATTCTGTGATTGTAATACATTTCAATATTTTACCTAATATTTGTGATTTATCTTTTATTTATATGTATATTTTTTTGCATTAGCAAATTTTTCTTGTTTGGGTAATTCTTAGTTGTTTGTAGGTTTATGGCCGCTGTGTTTGCAACCACAATACTGAGGGACTAAACTGTGAGCGCTGTCGAGACTTTTACCACGACCTGCCGTGGAGACCTGCAGAGGGCCGCAACACCCATGCCTGCAAAAGTAAGCGTGCAAAGATCAGTTTGGCTGTTTTCAGTTGCTGCTTTGTGAGTGAACAGATAATTAATAACTGATAATTTTTTTTATTGCATGAAAAATGAAGCAAATATGAAACAACTAAAACTCCTGGTTTAGTTGTTATTTAGTATGCTAACTCAGGATATTTTCTCTCCAGTGTGCGAGTGCAATCGACACTCCACTAAATGTCACTTTGACCTGGAAACGTACATTTCCACCGGTAACGTTAGCGGAGGGGTGTGTGACGACTGTCAGGACAACACGGTGGGCAGACAGTGTGAGCAGTGTGCGCCTCACTTCTACCAGCACCCAAACAGAGACCTGAGAGACCCAAACATCTGTGAACGTATGTCAACCCCCCTTCAAACAATGGCTAATCGTTGTTTACATGAACTGTCTCTCAAACAAACGGAGGTCTATAATTATTCATGTTTTCACAGCATGTGACTGTGATCCGGAGGGATCTCTGCAGGGAGGAATTTGCGACTCGCGGACTGATGTATCTGCCGGAATGATCTCGGGTCAGTGCCGGTGCAAACTCAACGTGGAAGGGGAGCGTTGTGACCACTGCAGACAGGGACACTATGGACTGGGACAAGGGCCGGGGGGGTGCCTGCGTGAGTTTATTTCTGTATGTCATTTATTAATTGAACGAGATTTTGTGACAGGGGGTTTCGACACAAATTAATTGGAAGTTGTAGTAAACATTTTTGTTATTATTACCATATATTTAGCTGTTGAAGTTGTGCTGCTTCATTGTTAAACTGTATATTTTGGCAGCTTGTACATGCAACCCAGATGGAACGATGCCAGGAGGAAACACCTGTGATTCCAACACAGGGAAATGCTTCTGCAAACAACTCGTCACTGGTCACAACTGCGATGAGTGCAAAGTAAACAAACATAAAGTCACATTTAGTGAGGGGAATCTCACCTTGTGTGCGACTCAGGCTTCTCTGTTTTGTTCTGTTTCTTTTATAAACAGCCGGAGCACTGGGGTCTATCAAATGACATGGATGGGTGCAGACCATGTGACTGCGACCAGGGAGGAGCGGTCAACAACAAGTACGTTTAACCAAAGACATCTCAAATAAGCTAGCTTTAGTTTATCTGCATTAGGGTGGCCAGACGTCCGGCTTTAGGGAGGACAGTCCGGATTTTCATTGCACTGTCCGGCATCCGGCGCCGCATCCAGCCGGATGTGTATTTGTCCTCCTTTATGAGGCACTAGGCTTGTAGAGCAGATTTTTATTTCTTTTTTTTTTGCTGGGCTGCAGCACAATATCCAATCATCAAACATGCATCACTATCTGATCTAACAGATGATTGGCTAAGAGTGGTGGCGTGTCAGATAAAGATCTGCTTGTCATTGGTTACAAAAGTAAACAAGGATCAGAATTACTGATTTTAAATGTTAAAGTTAGCGTCCTGTCAAAACCAGGACGTCATTTAACCCAGAATGGACAAAAGAGCGTGAATTTACGACCAAAGGTAGTGGAGATTCTTTCTATGGTTTCTGCCACTTTGTCGACCAGATGTGGGCTTAAGCAGTTGAGGAAAAGCTGCTATTGAACGGCGTGCGAGAATGGATTAACATAAACGTAATAATCGTGCAGCAGCAAACTCTTCAATGTTGGCTTTTACATTAAGTTTTGTCGCCCCTGGATGCTAAAATAACTTTTTTTAATGTTTAAGTCCACACATCTTATGCTTTGTGGTATTCTGCACAATGTATTAAATAAATAGAAATGCTGGGAACCAATTCTTTTTTACATTTTCTTTTAATATTTTGAATTTGTTCTATTCAGCTACACAAGCATCCTCTTTAAACTACTAAGAAATTGTACTATAAATGTGACTTTACCCAATTCTTATGTACACCTTAGTAATTTATTGATATATCCGCCACAATGTCTTCCTTTTTGGTGCTCAAGAAATGGCCACCCTAATCTGCATAGATCGTAAATTTCCCTTTATTACATTGCAATCAGGCTTAATTAGAATTTATTTTTGCTAATAAAATTTAGCCAACCCATTGACAACTCCTTTTCAAAACTGCAAAAGTTCTTACTTTGCATTAGAAAGGATAAGCCTTGCTCATTTTTTTTGCCAAATTGTAAAAAGGGCAAAACCTACCTAAATGTAACCAAAGATGATCCTTAAAGGACTTTATATTTGCACAAATAATTTAGGCATCCTGTCATCATCATCATAGGGTGAGCAAGTAGGTGAGTGGGATGGATCCTCCCTGCATTCACGCCCACGGCCAACAAACTTCTTAGCAGACATGACGTTGGGACTGCAAACCCTTTTTCTTTCTTTTTATTTATTTATTTGCGGGCTGTAAAGCAGCAGCCCCAGGTCAATACCATAATCAAAGACATGCTTTTATATGTAGGGCAGGCGGTCCGGACGCATTGCTGCCCCCATCAGGACACTGGCTTGTGGCTTGTGACATTTCACGGGCATTATTCTGCCGTGAGTTATGCATAAGTTAGGCTGTGGATTGGACATAAGTTCTGGACTCATTATGGATACGCTTATATATACGCCCAAAATAAAAAAAATATATGAAAGTTCAGCGAATACCAACATATATGATTCTGGGACGTCAAAAACTAAATCGGAAAAGGTGTGACAGGGGCTTAAAGCTACAGTGTGTTTTAGCGACATCTGGCGGTCAGACTGCAGACTGCAGCAACATGAACATCTCCCAGCTACTCCCAAAAAGCAGTACTGCGTTCACGGGACAAAATGTCTTCCGCGACGTCAGCATCACCTACCTTCTCCAAATTGATGAGGTTTGTTTAGATAGATAATTTTACAGATAGTATTTCATTAGTATAACGTTTCATGTAGACTTAAGATAATAAATATACCGTTATTTTTCTACATCGTTGTGGCGTTTTGGCGATCTCGCAATCACTAGTTTATTGGCTCTGCGCTGCGTGAGCGCAAAGATGTCTACCTCCATGGCTGAGACCGGCTCCTATGTAATTACTTATAAATAACAAATTCTAAGGCAACATAAATATTAAGGTTAAGAGGCTGGCTACGTAGATGATGATAAATAACATAGTTATGTATAATATATTACATTTCTGACTGTATATCCCTGTAATTATTACACACTGTAGCTTTAAGGTAGTGTACTCAGTCTGGCAAAAATGCGACAATGGGAATTAATGTAAATAAATAAAAAGATCTTAAACCGGGGGGGGGAAAAACATAAAAACACAGCTTAGTCATTATTAACTGTTATTTCCAGGATATATTCATTGATTCACCTAAATATTTACTGTTCTTCAACCTTTGTTCTAACTTTAGAGAAACACTGTAAAACTTTTAGCCACTAGGGGTGATAGATCTGTACCTTCCACTGGTGACACCACACTGTTGCAAGATCAAATAGTCTCCCTTCATTTGGAACTGATTCTTAATATTGGATTGAATATTGACTTGATCGCTTGATCAAGCCTTTTCCAACATTCTACAGTACAAAATAAGTAATAAAAGTATGTATGATTCATGTTAATGTCGTATCTGATCAGTAAATACAAGGCCACATTCACCTTTCTAGATTAAATCCTACATCAGAGAATAAATGGATTTAATTAACATCTGTTTCAGAGACCCGCAGCCGCCACTAATCGATAGGCAGCAAGTGCTTTTTATTAGCCTGACAAATCCTTTAATATGTCATAGTTAACTAATACTTGGGTCAAAAGTTAGTGTTGTTTTAGTGTCTCTTTCAATTTTTTAAAATGGTTTGGGTTACTGTAGTTTTCTGCACTATTTAATAACATGGATTACGTATCCTTAAAATATTTTCCTCTTTAAAAACACTAAAAGGCCCTTAGAAGGCTTTTGATTCCAAAAGCCTTCTAAGATAGAAGCATAAAGTTTGACATTTCTTCTCTCTCTACAGCTGTGATCCCTTCACAGGACAGTGTGTGTGCAGGGACCACATGTTTGGACGCCGCTGCAATCAAGTGGAGTCTGGATTCTACTTTATCGCTTTGGATCACTACACGTATGAAGCAGAAGATGCCAAACATGGACCTGTACGTTTTATAGAATTTGGTGTGAATTTTCCATCATTGTCTGTTTTATCTGCTGCAGCAAAAAAAACAACAAAAAAAAAAAACAACAGTTTTTGTATTTCAGGGCGTCACATTCGTAGCAAGAGCCTATCCTCAGGACCGAAGCCCCACGTGGACTGGGATGGGCTTTGCTCATGTTCCTGAAAGAGGGTATATAGAGTTCAACGTCGACAACATCCCAGAGTCGATGGACTATGACATCCTTATCCGCTACGAGCCACAGGTAACACAGAAAAATTTGTATTATTTTTTTGTGAGCTTAATCTACCTGCCTCTGTGTCAGTGTTGTAGTTTTATATGTTTGTGATCTTTTTCTAAATGAGTTTGATGTAATTTTCCCAATTAAAACTAATTTTCTATTGTTCTGCAAAAGGATTGCAGATTTTATAGCATTTTTGTGGTACTTGAAACAGTTTAATAAGTTTCCCTGTCCGTTTATTAAATAAACAAGTTCACTGCATCACAGGTCCTCCACCGTGCTTAATAGAATGAGCTGCTTCTTTTAATAATAAACATTTGTTTCATGGAATAGTTGTTGAAATGCTTCTGTTTCATTTCTTATGTCCGGACCCAATCCGTGTTGTGATAATTGATTATTATAAGAGTAGTTCAGTATGTGTTTTTGGGTTGATAGCTGCCGCAGGAGTGGGAGCAAGTGACCGTTCGAGTGGAACGCCCCGTTTTCAACCCCCCAACCTACGACGCTCACTGCATCAACTCTCTCCATAGGGGAGATGATCAGTCCATCTCTCTCCCACCTGGATCCAGGTAAAACAGCATTTTACTGCCTAACCTGAGTCGTGTGATACACACTAGACTGAACCTGACGTGTCCTGCAGGCATGTACTGCTAGTAAGTCCCGTTTGTTTGGAGAAAGGACTGAACTACACCATCCGCCTGACTTTCCCGCTGTACTCGACGGACAGCCACATGCTGGACCCGCACACGCTCATCGACTCTGTATGTTTGCATTTTTCTAAACATTTATTTGAGTCGTGAGAAGTTGAGAAAGTTGAGAAATCTCCAAATATAGTCATCTGCTATTGCTTACTCACTAAAATACTCCCACAACCTTCCACTCGCTTTCAGCTGGTCTTGATGCCCCGGGTCAGAGAGATGGAAATGTTTCATGGGACAGAGGGTAAGGAAGCGTGGGATACGTTCCAGCGTTACAGATGTTTAGAAAGCAGCCGCAGCGTCATCAAAAGCCCGATGACGGACATCTGTAATGACTACATTTTCAGCGTCTCCGCTCTGCTGCACAAAGGAGCAATAGGTATGTAATTACTGGTTTTCTGTTATTTAACTTTTCTGCTAAATGTTCGTTTATGAAACCTTAAGGGGGATTTTTGGTATTTGGCACAAAACTGTATGCTTTTTTTATTTTCATTTTGTTCAATAATATTGTCAGTTATTCACACTAAAACCTATCAGAAAAGAACATTTAACTAAAAGAATTTAGAAACAAAAGGTGAGCTACAGATAGATATAAATTATTCATACCCCTTGAACATTACAGCCCTAAAATTTAAAGGGTATTTATTTATATAGTAAACCAGCAGAAACTTGTGCATAATTTTAAATGGGAAGATTTTTTATTTATTTATTAGTTGTATAGCTTCCAAATTTTTTTAAGTAGCAAGACGAAAAATCTTTGCTCTTCACTCTCTTTTAGTCTAATACCTTAAATATAGTTTGAAATAGAAATTGTAAGGAATAAAAATAAAGCTGCTTTATGAATTCCACAACCTCTCCATCAACCTTACCATCATACTGCCGCTACTGTGTTTTACAGTGGGAATGTTACTAAAGGTAATGTGCTCGGGGTAATCCACTCCGTAGAGAAATTTTTATTTTTTGTCTCATGTGACCAGATTACCTTATTCTACATGTTTCATGTCCCCACTTGGCTTTTTTCTTTTCATTTCATTTCTTGCCACTATTTTATTTAATCCTACAGCTGCAGAATCAAAGCTTGTCTTTGTAAATTTAATTCACTTGAGTGAATTTAATTTACAAAAACAATATTGTCTGTGGTATTTTTATCTTTAACGGCATCTTGCTTTAACTCTTTGTACTCTAAATTAGCTACTGGAACCAGAATTTCCCCAAGGGGGTAATCCCAAGCGTTTAATAAAGTTGAGATTAAGTCTAAGTCTAACCACAGCACAGAAAATTAACATTTTCTGGAGCACTGAACAAACAAAAAAAGCTATTACCGAACATAAGTTGAAAATAGTCTGCAAGGAATAGCAAATCAGTTCTTGGAAGAAAATAATTTGTTTTGCCCTTTGCTCTTGAAAAAAAAGAACAAATGATGCTGTTATTTTATTTAGAATCCTCAATAGTTCAGTCATCAGACTCTCCCACCTCTCTACTTTCTCCCGTCTTCTCACCCAGGTTGCCACTGCGACCCTCAGGGTTCTATCAGCACCGTGTGCGAGCCAAGCGGCGGTCAGTGTCGCTGTCGTCCCAACGTGATCGGCAGAAACTGTGACCACTGTGCTCCGGCTACATTCTCATTCAGTCCTGCTGGTTGCAGATGTGAGTTTCATTAATCCCTGCTGTGTGACGTTCAGAGTTTCCTCTGGTTAATCCTAATTTATCCCCCAGCTTGTGACTGCGACCCCATCGGCTCGGTCACACCTTTCTGTCACGAGTCAACTGGTCAGTGTGAGTGCGTATCGGGAGCCACCGGACGCCAGTGTTCCCACTGCTTGCCAGGTTTTTGGGGCTTCCCCCAGTGCCGACCATGCCAATGTAATGGCCACAGCGAGTACTGTCACCCTCAGACCGGAGAGTGTCAGGGTTGCAGAGACTTCACCACCGGACATCACTGTGAGAGGTACAACAAAGATCACAACCGGTTATCTTTATGTCAGTTTAAATATTAAATATTTTACCTTTTTGGGATGGCTATAAGAACTAACTGATCAAAAGAACATTATCAATTCTGTTAGCTGTGTTATGTATTTGGGATAGCTGTAGCTGTAGTTATGGAAAACAGAGGAAAAAGTGTTTTTTAGTGCTTCCTGTGAAATACATCCTATCTTTCACCTTTAATGTTGCCGGAAAAAACAAAAAGCATATAAAAAAAGTTTGTGAAGAGAATTTTCAAAAACTAGATGTGGAAACATGGCTGCATGGCTCACTGGACTGCAGCAACATCGCTTTTATTTTTCTTTCATTCAGCCAGTCTTTTATTAAGCTACAAGATTCGTGCTTAATATTCATCTGAATATTAAACACAGAAGTGAAAAAAAGACCTCTGGCCAAGATTATAATCATTAACTAACGAAATAATGAAAACTAGAATTAAAAAACATTTTTTCGAACTGAAATAAAAGAAAATAGACCGCTAAAACACACTTTTTGGCAGGTATGACAGTCAGGTAGGTTTTTGTCATTTGTGTTGCTGCAGCCATCTGTCTTTATCTTGGATTTAATTTAAATGGTTTTAGGTTTTATTTTTAGTCCTATCGTATGTAAGTTGTATTACGGTACATTAAGGACTAAAATGATAACTGAAACGACTAAAAGCTAAATTAAGCATTTTCAAAAATGAAAAACTAAACTAGTTATGTTAAATACAAATTCAATCTGAAATAGGACTGAAAATCAGAAGTTAAAACTAGGTAAAATAAAATAAAGTTTCAAAACCTTGCCTCTAATGCAGGATACACAGGAAAATAAAGGGGGCCCAGCATGGAGCCTTGGTGAACTCCACATTTTAATTATCTCACACTTAATTATCTCACATATCCAGTGATTATTTTTCTTGTTTGCTAATAATTGATACAGTTAATCAAAAGAAATTGGAGAAAATTTGCTAAGAAACTAATTTGATTTTCCAGGTGTATAAATGGTTACCATGGTGACCCACAGCTGGGGTCGGGGGGGCACTGTCGTCCTTGCATGTGTCCGGACGGCCCCCGCAGTGGTCGGCAGTTTGCGGACAGCTGTTATCTTTTAACCGATCAGCTGGTGTGTGTATGCAGCCACGGCTACAAAGGTGCGTCAACAATTTTTACAGATTAGTTTACATACAAGCAGCACTTTTTTTTCATCATCATGTTTTCACAAGAGGTGCTAACCCAAATGCTTCTTCTGCTTCCCTTGTAATCAGCATGTTTTTTTTGTCTTTTTTAAATGATATTTTCTTTCCCTGTCCAGGAACCAGGTGTGATGAGTGTGCCCCAGGTTATCATGGGAACCCTCTCATTCCTGGGGGCCGCTGCACGCCTTGTGATTGTAACAACAACATCGACATGCATGACCCCGGATCCTGCGACGTCCGTACAGGCGCCTGTCTCAAATGTCTGTACCACACGCAGGGCCACTCATGCCAGCACTGCAAGCCGGGGTATTACGGCAATGCTGCAACACAGAGCTGCAGAAGTGGGTATAGATTCATAGAAAACCTCTGTGACCAACCTTTGTTTTAAATAGGTCAAATCAATGCTGTACGGAGAACTCTTTTATTGTTTCTTTAATTTGCTTCTAAGGAGCCAGACAATCCTGGAACTATTAAGTTCAGATCTTCAGCAGTGATTCCTCAAACAAACCAATATCTAGTCTAATTTCTGGGGGGTATTTATTGCTTTAAGAGGTTTAAGTGTTATTCTTCTCCATATCTTTTTGTACCTTGCTGTTAGAGGGTGGACACATATGGTTACTAGCAGTTAGTGGCTGCTCTTCTGGAGCTAAAAGTTAACTTTTTGGGAAATTACAGGGACAAATTCCCAAACCCAAAAGGTAATTCACAGATTTTTTAGTTTACTTTGCCAGAAATAATTTATAAAGCTTTTGCAGGCACAAAACAGTGAAAATTGCATACACTGACGGCAATTAATTGATTTGAGCAACTCAGTTAGATATTTTCCCACAGGAGTAAGAGGATTTATGTTTGAAATAAGAAAGAAACCTTCATCCTCTCAAATACAAAATATTTATGGAATTTTAAGAGCAAAAATACAGTTTCTTTCTTTTGACAGATCATCATAATTACTTGCTAAAATTAAGGCAAAATTCACTAACTTTAGGAGATTTGGTTCCACTTTACCATCATATCATATCGCCATCATAACGTCTTTTAAAATTGGTAAAGAGAACATTTATTAATTATTTGTTTATAAATCACATCTACAACATTTAAAAGCTAAATAGATCATTTATTAAGGTATTAAGCAGACTCTCGGGGTAAGTCCTACATGAAAGAGCAGGTTCTTTTAAAAATAAATGCTAGGTTCAGGTTTTAAATTAACTGATGTTAGGATTAGGGCTAAACAAACATGGCAGGGAAATATGATCTATATATCTATGATAGTAATTACAGTTTTCATCTGTTAGATCAGGAGTCTGCATCCTTGGCTTTGTGCTGACTTAATATAGTAAATGATTTGCTCTTGCCTTGTTTCTTTTTCTTTTGTTCAGTGGCCCTCATGAAAAACACTCGCCCTACTCTGGCGCCTCTTGTAAATTTTGCTTAGAACTTCCACTGACCACAAGCCAATAAACCCTTGGTCAGCAGATGCAGTTGATTTAGGTGTTGTCATGTTGGGCTTTAAGGATCTGACCAACATGCAGAAACACATTAAGAAGCCAAGGGAAAAAGTTAACAGGTTTATTGTGGTTTACAAAAACACAGACTGAGAGATATACAGCTGGGTAACCACTGTTGGACCTCAGCGGACTGGTGAACCGGAACAGGAAACTCTGAAGCGGAGATCACAATGATCAGTTTAGGGACTGTAGGAAAAATAACTGAGGCTTGTAATTTGCAAGAGAGACACTCACGTTTGGGGAACTTTTGGTTAATCTTTGGATCCAGTTTGTGGGGGCTTATCCAGAGATGAGAGAACTCGTTGGAGGGCGGACAGGCAGAATAACATTGGGTCCAGCGTAGCAAAAGAGCGGACTGTCACCGGGTTTTCCTGCAGAGGACTTGAATGGATCATGTGGAGGTTTCCCCTAGCTCAACTGGGACTCAGTTTATCCTTCCAGGGTTGAAGAAGATCCAGGCTTATCCAGTGGATCAGGAAGGCTTCCTGCCGGAGAACAAAGACAAAGCAAGCTTAGACTCAGAAAGGCAAGGCTAAAGGTTAGACTCAGCTAATCTCAGTTTGGCTAGAGTACCCAATACTGGCAAACACTCTGGTATCAAGGTAGTGACAGCCCGCTGCTCAAATACTCCTCTGGTGATGACCCAACAAGCCACAGGTGTGCGAGGAGGCCCAAACGAGGACAGGGCACCATCTAGTGGTGAAAAAAAAAAAAAAAAACACACAAACTGGATTCCTAACAGGTGTAAGGAATCTTACCTTCAGCTGTCAGGGTTCACCTATGTTCTTTAATGTACAGGTTCATTTTTAAAGGTTAGAGGTTAGTTTCAGGGACTGATCTCTATCATGCATTGATGAATAACCTGGTTGTCTCTGGAAGTGAAGCAGAACCTGCAACCTGGACCCTAAAGGTTGCTTTCAGAGGCTGGTTTGAGTGTTTTATGTAGTGGATGGTTGGAGAAACTGAGAATACATTCAAAAAGTATTATTTTAATAGATTCCAAGGAAGTCTGGCTCCTAAGAAGTGATAATATGAGGGATGATCCACTGATGTGAATATTTATATCCTGTCTTTTTTAAAAGAGTGCATGTGTGACCCTATGGGGACGCTACCGTATGTCTGTTCGTCCCCTGATGACTGCCGGTGTGACCAGCGCAGCGGCCAGTGTTCCTGCCAGCCCAACGTGGTTGGACAGAACTGTGACCAGTGCGCTCCCAACACGTGGAACATCGCCAGTGGGACAGGCTGCCAGCGCTGCGACTGCGACCCCGTCCACTCTGTCAGCTCCTCCTGCAATGAGGTGAGCCAGGGCTGCACTGATTACATAAATGTTTGGGTATCCATGCTGAGTACTAGGGTTTGTTTCTGACTGTGCTGAAGTTTTTTTTTCTCTGATTCAAACAAACTGTGAACCGTTATATTATATTGAATATAAGCCCATGTTCTCAGCAGAAAAAATGTGAAATTATCTGTGAAATCAGCATGAGAGCCAAAGTTTTCCCATATGGAGGCTATCATGGGGATTTACGTTTCCCAAACATGAGTATCAAAGGGGGAACAGCAGGGTCCTGTTATGTTCCCCACTAAACAGCTCGACCTTTGTTTATGTTACTCCTTTGATATATTGACTCTAAGGGAAATCCTTTGCTTCCTGCTCTCCTTTAACTTCTTTTATTTAAACCTACAAGTGCATAATAAAACAGATATAGCTTCCAGCCACCTACAAACATTGGGATCTCTGTGTTTACTGGATTCTCTCCAGCAGGGGAAGGAAGTATCTTGATACACAGTGGAACAACTGAATACACATCATTTTTCAGGACCGTTGAGTGTTAGCAAACTATAAAGCTCTAGTATCTCTATATGTCAAACAAGAAGCAATAAAATATGCAGAAAATGTCTGAGCTGCTCAGTGGGAGGTCGAAAATGTGTGGAATTGAGCGTGTTGTGTTGCTGCCTTCCTGTAGGTTACGGGTCAGTGTGTGTGCGAACCAGGATTCGGTGGCAGGACGTGTAGAGAATGCAAAGAGCTGTTCTGGGGAGATCCAGAGGTCGAATGTCACGGTAGGACTTTATCTCTTCAGGACATATGAGAGAGTTAATTTGCTCATACAATGTTAATTTACACTGACGAATACAGTCGGGTTCAAGGAAGGTATGGGCCAAGTCAAATATCTGATTTACTCAGTGGAATTTAGGGAACCTTCCCTTCGTGTCAAACAAAATAAAAAGCTAATTTAATCCAATTTCTTCCAGTTTAACCAAACAAGGTAAAGGCCAAATCAGAAAGGGTAATATATTATTTTAAAAAATGTATAATAAAATAATTACAAATAGAATGAAAAGTCCCTCGTGTGTCTGAGGTGTTTATTGCATTTTACAGTTTTTTTCCAACTCCGTGTAGCAAAGTAGCTGGAAAGAAAAAGTTGAAAACATGGCAATAAGTGGGATGGATAATGGAGAAACTACATCATGAGAACCAGATGCGCTCCAAGATTCCCAAGCATCCCTGTTTTGTCACGGAGCAACACTTTAAGGTCCCAGGATTGGGTAATATACTCCAGCTGCACCCATCCTGGTTCTGTGGAGCTGCTGCACCAGCTGTAAGCTGCTTCCTTTCTGCACAGACAACTCAGCAATGCTCCTGTTTCATGGGAACGGTGTGAGAAATGAGTGGGAGAGATATTCTTTGCTCTGATTTTGTCTCAAAAATGTGCCATTAGTTATAATGTGAAGATTTTAAACTTTAATCTGATGTAAGAGTGTAATATATTTACAGGAAGAAAACATTTCTTTTAGTTTTTTGTTTTTTTTGTGTTGTAGATGTTTAAAACGTTGCATTCCTTTTGCTTGACTCAGACATCCTCCTTTTCAAAGGAGGGAAGGAAACTGTGTTTGTTATTTTCTTCTGTAAAGACCCAAAATAAGAGGTTAAAGAGGTTAACCTCTTTTTGTATTCAAGTCTAAGATTACTTACTGCAGATAAAGTGTTGAAATGAAGTCGCCCCAGTTTGATGCTTGGCAGCCAGACGTTCTTGAGCAATCGTTCTCTGGGCTTTTTGAAACACTTTGTTTTCTTTCTTAAAGCTGATACTTTCCTAAAACACAGAGGTAACTATCCAAGCCTTAAATGTTTCAATTCATTAAGAAATGTAACCCACGTATTGAAAACAAACTCAACACCTCATCTGTTCCTGTTTGACTGTGACGCCAGAGAAATATCAGCTGTGCTGCTGCCATCAACGCCCTTGTTTATAGATGTTGGAGATTTGCCTGTTTTTCAGTGTAGTCCTGTTTCTCTGACTGTGACTGTCCGGCTGTGTGTTTCCTGGACAGGGCCGCCTTCTACAGTTGCTTTTTGTATCTCTGCTTCTGTCTCCTCGAACCCCAGTCGGCCTCAGCAGATGGCCGCTCACACTGAGCCTGGTTCTGCTGGAGGTTTCCTTTCCAGGTTTAAAGGGAGTTTTTCCTCTCCACTGTCGCTACAAGCATGCTTTGTGTGAGGGATTTGCATTCGAGGTCAATGAGTCGATGCAATCAACTGGTTTTCCTTAGATAGAAAACTCTCAATTTAATACTGTATGATCTGGTGAACTGGAAAGTGCCTTGAGATGACATGTGTTGTGAACTGGTGCTATAGAAATGAGCTGAATTCAATTGAACAGTCAGGGCATCCTGCAATCTTATTTACGAATAGATAGATAAAATCAGCTAATCTTTTAGTTTTGTAATTCTGGACTACAAGTCGCATTAAACGTCTATTTAAAAAAGTTCCGGGAAATCCTTAAGAGTAACTTGAAATTTTTAAATTATAGAAATAACCCAGATACAATTTTATGCGTACTACCTAAAGATCACCAACAATACTTTTTATGTATTAATAATGATGTTTATGTTCCAGTTTTACAAGCTATAAGTAACAGAAAGTAACCGGTGTGCTCTGGAAAGTAACCACTAAGCTCCTGGAAGTGTTATTACTACCGAGCTACAAGTCTGCATAAAGCAGCCTCATTCTGTTAACTCTTAAAGACAAAGAGATTCTCCAAAATAGCCAGAAATTTCCATAAAGTATCCTGTAAGTTTCAGAAAAGATAACTGTGTTGCTAAACCCAGAGAGGACTGAGTCAAAAATAAATGCATAATGTTAAAGAAACTGCAGTACACTCTTAGTTAAAAAAATGCAACTTAGAAGTTTAGGAAAATAACTGCACAGTTTTTATGTACTTTTCTAATTTGAAGAAAATGTTAAGTGACACATCACCCCTACTGTATAGCAGTTTTCCTAACATAGCCTGTAAGTACTCTAAGATAGCTTCTAATTTAAGAAAGACAAATGCAGGAGATAATATATGCAAAAAGATCTCTATTCACAAAGTTATTCTTTTTTTTGTTTTTTGTTTAATAGCCTGTAGGATACAGAAAACTTCCAAGTTCTGTAAAGTAATGTTAGCTGATTATACAGCCCAGCCCTAGAAAATACTATTTTAGTAAGTCAAAAAAACTTGTTAGAATCAGGAATCCAGAAATACTTTTAATAATCCCAGGGAGAGGAAGTACTTGCAGCTCAGATACAGTTGTTACACGCTCCAGTTGGCAGTTTTTGCTTATAACACAATAAGGTAAAAAAAATAAGAATAAAAAAATAAAAGAGATAAAAATATATACACAGGCTCAGCTGAGATAATATATATCTTATACGTATAATACAACCTACATACTTTTAAAAAACTAGGAAATCGCAATGAAATAGAAGTAAGAAAATCTAGTCAAGTGATAAGTGGCGTGCAGGGATGTTGCATGTAAGTTCACAGTTAGGGGATGGGGGATGGGGGGGGGCTGGATTCCCAGGGAGGCGTTACTTAGAGATTGAATATATAGCTACATACATTTAAGGAAGAATACAGTCCAGTCTGCAAAAACCTGTTTTTGATTTTAACTTTTGGAAGTTCAAGAAAAAATAACTTAAAGTTCTGGAAAGTAACTATAATATCTCAAAATTATAAGTCACCGGATAAAGAGGCTCTCTTGCTTCTATAATATATAGAAAAAGCCCCAAAACTCCATGAAATTAAGCTGTAGTTTAAAAGAAATTACAGCGAGATCCATAAAATAACCCTCCAAGTTCTAGGAAAGGAACTCAAAAGTTTCAGGAAAGTAAGTAAAAATGTCTTAAAGGAGCAATAAGTTGTTGAGCAGCCTGTAAGTTCTAGAAAGTAACTTCTGTCATAAATGAATCCTCAGATATAGTTTAGTGTTGAAACAGGAAGCCTAAAAGCTGAACTTTTGTGTTTCCTTTGATGATTCCAGCTTGTGACTGCGACTCCAGAGGAATATCCAGCGAGCAGTGTGATCGAGCCACAGGGCAGTGCACCTGCATGGAAAGCTTTTCAGGCCCTCGCTGTGATCAGTGTGCCAGGGGCTACAAGGGAGAGTTCCCTAACTGTGAACCCTGCCACCAGTGCTTCCCCATCTGGGACGCTGTGGTTGGCGAGCTGACCAATCAGACTCGTCGGCTGGAGGCCCGGGTTGATGAGCTGCTGACGGCTGGAGTGACGGCGCCGTACAAGGAGCTGATCAACAGTTTGGAGAGAAACGCCAAGGCTGTCAGGGAGATAGTGGAGAACAAGACGGCCGGAGAGAAGCTGGAAAATGTCCAAGAAGTGATGCATCAGATTACGTATGTAAAATGTCTAAACATAAAACACAAAAACAAAAAACAGATATTTTATTTTAATCTTGTATCATTTCAGTGGAGTGATGTCATTCCTCAACGGAAAGCTGAACACGACCGAGGGAAATTTAATCTTTGCTTTTCAAGAAAAAAACCTCACAGACACAAACTTAGAAGAATTGACTGATGAGGCTGAGAATCTGCAGCAACGCGTAGAAGAGCTCAGACAGCAGGTGCAAAACATCAAGAACGCCAACATCCAGGGTGAGAAAGGAACTCCCACACAACCCTGATATGATTTACGGCGCAGTACGTTAGAGTTCAGCAGCGTTTTAAGGAAAATGGATGTTTGTGAGTTGCTTCATTTTCAGTATTTCTGTCTGGTTAAGTTCTTGACTTCATTCCAGATATCTTACAGTGGATTTAAATTAGACTCAGTCATTTTTGTCATATTCTTAGTAGAAAGAGTTTTACTTCAATCCTTTATCCATTCATTCAGTGATCTTGAACCTGCAAGAACTCAGACATTTTTATTTATTTTTTATTATTTTTTTGTTGTTGTTTTAATTCCTTTTTATTTTAGCAAATTTGTCAAGTGGACCTCTAAACAAATACTCATGAACAAAGAGATCAAGTTTTAGCGTTTCCCTGGCTCTAAAATTAGATGGCTTTTGTTTAAAAAATTTTTAAAAATGTAAAATGTGCTGTTGTTTTTTTTTAACGGTATGGCTTGTAGGAGCTATGAGCACAATCTCTGCTGCACATGGCGAGTCCAAAGCTGCAGAGCTACGCTCTCAGGCTGCAACCAGTGATCCGGGCAACACCGTGGAACAATCGGCTGCATTACGGAAAGCCACTGAGGACAAACTGAGCAGCAGTCAGAAGGAGTTTGACCGAAAACACCAAAGAAACTCTCAGAAGCTGGATAAACTGTCCAAAGATTTGGAAACCTTCGACCTATCCCCGCTTAGTGAGAAGGTGAGTAACAGAGAATGTTGCCTTTATCCTCCACCTCAGCTGGTTATACACCTCTTTGTTATTGTGATGGTCATATAGACATGTGGCAGCTCAGCTGAAGGGGAAAGCTGCTCTCAGTGCGGAGGATTCGGTTGTGTCAGGGAAGATGGAGGGCATCACTGTGGAGGAGATGGTTGCGGCGGTTTTGTCACGACTTCTCAAACCGCCCTGAAGTCCTCCCAGAACCTGGAGCAGGAGATCCAGCAAGCTATGGAGGAGGTGGACAAGCTCTCTAGGATGGTGAGTGCAGGTCTTCATTAGTAGCATCTATCCATCTGTTCAAAGGCGATAGGAGGATGTCTTTACTTTAGGTGTGGGAAGCAAACATCCGCGCTAATGAGGCCAAGGCTAAGGCCATAGAGGTGCTGATCTCATCCAATCGCAGCAAAGAGAGAGTAGAGCAGAGCAACGAGCAGCTCCGTGACCTCATCAAAGAGATACGAGATCTTCTGACCAGTGAGTTTATCGCTATCTCTTCAGCTGAACGCATTTCAGAGAGCTAAATAACAGCTGCTTCGTTCCAGACGAAAAGGCAGACGCTTCTGTGATAGAGGCCGTGGCCAACGAGGTGCTGGCGTTGAAGATGCCCACGTCGGCGGAGAAACTGCAGGAGCTGACCAATGAGATCAGGGAGAAGGTCGGCAGTCTGACCAGCGTGGAGGAGATCCTGAGGGAGAGCGCTGAGGACATCCGTAGTGCAGAGTCTCTCCTGACTCAGGCCAAATCAGCGAGGTAACTCTCCACGTTTGGAATGTACCATTCATACCCACACACACTGAACACTGTAATAACAGCTTTGATTGGTCACATTTTTATCGTCTAAAAAACAAGATCTAAGAAATGCTGTTTTGGATTAAAATGTCATCTTGGAGCATCAATAAAATCAAGAATGAGGGAAATACAGAAAACATTAAAAGAAAATCTGAAGCAAATGTAAAGATGTGAGCAACAATGCATTAGAACATAAGAAACTGTCTTATTTGTGTCTGTAGATCTAACCGTGGTTTTCTTTCTGTTAGTGAGGGGGCGTTACTTCTGAAGGAGACGGCAGAATCAGTGAAAGCAGCCCTAGAAGAGACTGAGCGCGCTCAGAGGGTCGCCATGGACGCCATCCAGCTGGCTCAGAACAACACAAGAGAAACAGTCGATCTGGTCAATTCTGTGAGTTTAATCAAGAAAAAAGTGTAAAAACCTTAAAAATAACTCAGCTAAATTAACCCAATGAGCCTCATTCTTCTAAAAACGTGTCGTTTTGCGTTTTTTAGATGGAAACAGAGACGTCAGAATCGGAGCAGAAGGTCAGCCAGGCCACCGGCCGTCTGTTTAAGCTGGAGCAGGAGCTGATGCTGCTGAGGAACAACGACCTGGAGATGAACCAGAAGGTGGAAACGGCAGAGCGGGTCTCCGACCGGGCCAAACAGATCGCAGAGGAGGCTCAGAAGGTCGAAGTCGTTTGCTAACCTGTGATTCTTTACAGCAGTGAAGATCTCTTGTGAAGATTTTGTCATTTTTATCTGTACTTCTTATTATAAGCAGGAGTTTGATGAGGACCTTAAAGAAAAACTAGAGGTGGTAGAGGAAGAAATGGGGGATAAGGGGGAGTCGGTGCTGCAGGCGAGGAGGAAAGCAGATGAGCTGCAGAGGGAAGCCAGAGAGCTGATCGAGCAGAGCAGCAGCAAACTGCAGAGACTTAAAGGTAATTAGTTCCAGATACTTAGTTCATCTAGAGCAGGCATCCCCAAAGTTGGTCCTTGAGGGCCATTGTCCTGCAGGTTTTAGGCTACGTTCACACTGCATCCTGAAGTGACCCAAATCTGTTTCTGTATCTGATCTTTATCATGGCAGTCTGCAACAACAGTCCCAGCAGGGGCCGATTTTTTTTTCCAATGCGACCCAGGCCACTTGGCTATGTGGTTCCTGAATCTAATCTGATCTGAGATGGGGGAAATATTGTCAAATGTCTGAACAGCCAGGTTGGATTCATCCGACCACCGAACTGCACGCCATTAATACCTGACAAAGGTCACTATTCTGGGTCTTGCTATGAAGAAGCAGCAAGAAAAACAACAACCATGGTGGGCACGATGATGTTGAGAGCAGTATTTATGTTTAACCATCTTGAAAAGATTGTGTTTTTATTGTTGGGAAAAGATCGCTAGATGTGCTCCAGCACTATCAATAGGGGTGTAAATCACATTCATCATGGCGATTCGATTCAGTATCGATTTCCTGACCCAATCGATTCGATTATTTTGATACTCAAGAATACACCACGCGATACGATTAGATTAATTGGTTCATTTTTTTAACTTACAGGCTATACAATGTTTCCAAATTTGAAATAATTCAATGAAAGCTGTAAAATATCGTTATAATGCTTTTTGAGAAACAACAGCAAATAACAGAAGTAGAAAAGTTGCATCAATCTAGGCCAATTAAGACCTCATTCACAGAAAATAATAATTCCCCTGCGTTATAGATTCTGAAAGGCTTTGCATCAAAAAAAATACTGCACAAAAATCAGTGCAATGAGTGCAATTCAATACCTCGGCTCCAGACGTCCCCGCCCCTCACAGGCGGCTCCACTGGCTCTTGCCTCTCCCAAATTGTGAGCTGAACCGCAAACAGTGCAGCAGGACTTGGAGACTGGCGGCTTGTTTTGTTTTATGACCGTAATTGCGAGGAAAACAACTTGTGCTAGAAGAGCGAGGTGGTACGTCGGAGAACGCTGGGACCATTTTCCACCTGGATCTCAGCTCTTTTTGCCCCTCATGTCCTCCATTAGATGGGATTAAACTCGCCCCCATAAACTCTCCCCCACCGCCTCGGCACGTATCTAGACCCACAGCGTGTAGCACAGACCACGCTTCAATATTGAAGCATAAATCAAAAATGTCTGTGTCATCGTCTCATACTGCAACACACTGCTGTAAGAGTCTAACCAGGAAGCGAGGTAGGAGGGCAAAAATTGGTTTAGCGCCACCGCGAGCACGGGAGGGAGAATTACGCCCAGGAGCAAATGGATAAAAATAGACCGGAGAAAAAAAGAAACATGAATTGTGATATTCTTGCGGGACGTATCGATGCATCAGGATCGTCGGCTGTTGGATTGATGCATCGATACAAAACGACTATTATTTGCCACCTCTAACTATCAACCATGTTTACTTCCGTTAAGACAGAGCACGCTGGCCTGTGACGCCAGCTGCGTCCCTTACTGCGCATGCAGGACACTTGCGTTGTATGACTGCACTGTTCACACAGGAGATCAAGACATACACGGTCGCATATATTTAGAAATTTGAACGGCTACGCAAAAGAAAAAAAACTTCCTCGATTTCACAAAAAAAAAATCGGAATTGAGCATCAAGGCCTCAAGTGTGTAACTGTTGCCTTAGTTTTCCCTGTTCCAGCACAGCTGATTTTACATTGATAGTTGATTAACAGGCTTTTGCTGAACTGCAATCATCATCAGAATCCGAAACAGCTGAGGCGGAGAAAACCTCTAAAACCTGCAGGACAGTGGCTCTCGAGGGACCAACTTTACCGGGATGCTTGACCTAGAGGGACAACTAAGGTCAGGTGATTGAAACTGAGATATAATGAGGTGCTGCTGCTGGACTATGAAGCCAAACAGAAATCATAAGTGATTTAATGCAATTACCATGCTATCTTCTTCTGCTTATCCGGGGTCGGGTCGTGGGGGTAGCAGCTTCAGTAGGGAGGCCCAGACGTCCCTCTCCCCAGCCACTTGGGCCAGCTCCTCCACAAGCTAACATCAAATTTATAATAAACTAAAGTTTTGCACCTAACTCTTGTTTTGAAGACAGCTTAGGTTGCTGTTATCATTCCAAAAGATTTTTTGTGTTTGTTTTAAAACTTCAAAAGTAATTTAACATAGTTTGTATAGATCGATAACTCTGAATACATTTCCTCATAGGAAGATTAAATCTATCGTCCTTCTTTTCGAATTAAAATTCCCTTTTACCTTTGTTTATTATTTTTTTTTTTTTTGCTTTTTCTAGAGCTGGAGAACTCCTATGAAGAGAACCAGCGGCTCCTGGAGAAGAAAGCTGAGGAGCTGGCTGAGTTTGAGCGAACCGCCCGCCTCATCCTGGAGGAGATCAGCAGCAAAGTGTCCCTGTACAGCAGCTGTCAGTGACCAAACCATGATCCCCATGGAAACCTTAAGCCACGTCTTTAAACACAGACCTGTCACAGAACTGTCAAAACAATAAAAATGTTTAAATAAGTCTAAAATAAAACCAAAATAAACCTCAAAACTCAGAGTTAAAATAAATAAATAAACCTCCATGTCAAAAATTTCACTCAAAGCATGACATATAAATGTTTGTCTTTGTATGTACTTAATGTGTGCAAAGTTTGTTAATAAATATTGCTTTAATTTGCAGAAACAACAGTTTGAATAAGTGAAATCACACCATTTCTACAAGTTTTGATTGTCTGTGTTTGCAAATAAATAAATCATCTGATCAGTGAGCCTATTTTATTTAATATTCTCAGGTTATTAATAACAATGGAACTGGCTTTTCTGATTGGAGAGCGACAAATCAACCAGCCAATCAGAATACATTTGTTTAGACAAAGATGTTTATTGGTAAAATTCTAACACAGAAGTGTAAGCTTGGTATTTATATCCAGAGTAAAATTAATATTTTTCAGGAGACTCTTAACCAACAAAAGCAAAAGATAAAATCTGTGCAGCTATTTGAAGATTAATTATGATTTAGGTGTTCTCCAAACGCGACGTAAAAAAAATAAAAAAATCTCTCTTCTGATTGGTCAATTTGACCGGAGTGCCTGAAGCTGATTGAACAGTCGGAAATCAATCAATTAAGCTGGCCAATCAGAGGACACATTTTTGCTGAAAGAAATAAATGGACCCAAAATGATTTATTTAGAACGAGGTTTAGCTATAAACAGGGAAAAAAAATCATGAATTTATTTCTGTGTGACGAATCTGTCCAAGCCGTACCAAGCTAAATTTCTAAACTTCTTAAAACGGTTTGAATACTGTAATATATCATGCCTTAAACTGGGCTGTAAAATATCTAACTGGCCAATCAAGGGAGAGACAGTTTATAGGCGGGGGGTTAGCTAAGTTATTAATGGACCAGTTAAATCGGAAGAAAAATGTCTGATTTTAGAGTCGATTCGACGGCATCGTTTCCCTGAACGCTGATTGGACAGAAACGAAACCAGCCAATCAGAGAAAAGAATTTCTCTTGCGTCGGTGGTATATAAAGCCAAGACCGTTAGTGAGGCAGCGATGACTGAGGAGCAAAGCAATCCCTTCATCTGATTGGTCAGTCACAATTTCTGTTTTTGGGGCAATACTTTGGTGATACATTCTTAAATTTATCAAGTAAATAAAATTATGTTTCTAATAAATGTATTTTTTTCTCCAATCAATAGAGAAATGTGTTTTATAGATTTATGGAATTTAAACCAAGTAAAGCTAAAATTATTTAACTTAGACACATCTTGATAGAACATGATTAGAAAAGTTCCCCCCCCCATCTAAAATGCAGAATGTATACATTTTCTGTAATTTGGTAAGCCTGTAATTAAACCTGGAAAGTGTTATGGTGTGGTTTTAAAATACATAATATTAATAGATGTTTAGGTTGTTAGCAGCTGATGATGCATCATTAAGAACAGAAAAGAAAAAGAGCAAACATTTAATTTATGAATATTTGTTGATTGGTTAGTAAGAATGAAGAGGCTCCACACATGCAGAAATTATCATTTTATTTTATTTAACAGGTGGAAAAAGAAATCTGTCAGAGTGAGACCCCCTTAATCTTAAACAGTGATTCCACTTACAGCTTTAAGCTCAAATTAAAGTGCTTTTCTGCTTTTGCAAGTGATGTGGGTGAGTACAGGTTAAAAAGGCTGGATCGTTACAGTTTCTGGTTCTAATCTCTACTGCCGGGGTTACGGGGTGGCGGAGCTCCTTCCACCGGTGCCGAGCTGGGAACAGAGAGCAGCTGGCCGCCGTGCATGCGCTCGTTGACGCGCAGCTGGCATCCGTCCTGCAGCATGTGAATGGCTATCCTTGCGATGTTACGGGAGTCGTCCAGGCCGCAGTGAGGACGACCTTCGTATTTCATGCCGAGTTTCTCCAGCATGGTGCTAAGCTTGGTCTGCGTGCGCGGGACCTGGGGGAGACCATATAAAGAAATCAGTATTGGACAGAATCACACAGAGGGTTAGCCCACTGTTAAGTACCCAAAATATCACAATAAGTATGACATCAACAGAAAAAACAAATGACTACATTATAGTGTGGAATCTAAAAATTGTCATTCAACACCTAATTCAGATTATTTACAGTTTTATCTATGAGGAACAATCCTCTCAAACAAGCATTTAGGATTGTAATTTTAGTGTCACTGATAGAAAAAAAAAAGGTTTAAGAGCCAATTTTATAGATTTCAGGAGTTTGACCGTTACATTTAAAATAACTTTTTTATTTTGTAAAAAAAAATTACAAATATATATAGTTTTATTGTTCAGGCCAAAAAAAAAAAAAGTTTTGATTTTGTTTTGGTGCTTTTTTGCAGACCCAAGCGCCTCCTGCTGGTCAATAGATATATTATTTTATATTTTAGTTATTTTATTGGATCTTACACATAAAAAGAAAATCTAAATATGAAAATAGCAAACACCAGAAATAGGAAATAAAGATGAGGAAGGGTGTAAGGGGAACGCAATAAAAATGGCATGATGGAAGGAACAGAGAAAAACATGAAAAGAAAAAACACCTAAGAAGATAGGTCAGAAATAAAGGATCCAACAAACAGAAAAGGAGGAAGGAAGGAAAGGAAAGACAAAACATGAGGGACAAGAATAGAACAAAAAAATAGGGAAAAGGTTAGGACACATAGAAGGAGAGAAAAACAACACAATTAGCAAAAGGTTGGAAAGAGTAAGGATGGACGACAGAGAGATATCAAGCAGGGAGGTAAGGAATGAGAAAGCAAAGGAGGGAGGGAGGTTACAGACAGGATAGAAATAAACCAAACAAAGAAAGGAGGGAAAGACAGTAAGATTGGACACAGGAAAAGGGATTTGTGTATAGAGGGGAGAGAAGGAAACATACAAGGATGAATCAGACTTATGGAAACAGATCCTGATTGGAGATGAACCATCAGATGATTCTGAATCTCAACAAAAACAAAGATCTCCCTCACGTCAAGATTCAATAATATTACCCAAAGATTTCAGCACTATCCGTGATTTGGCTCTAACTCTAAAACAAAACAAAAAATGATTGCAGGTTGATGAGATTTTTAAAAGGCAGCCAACATTTCCACCGCTCAGAGCCAACAGGCTAACATGGCCACCCCGTTTCTCTGCACATCTCTGAGTAACAAACCTTATAAAAGTTGCAGTAAGACTTCCTTATATTGATCCACTTCTTTGCAAACTGAGGATATCTGATGCGGCTGATCCGACACTGGATGTTGAGAAACTTGCTCATGTCCCACGCCCTGCAGAAGGCACCAACCATCAGAGCAGCAGGAGGGAGAAACACAAAACTCAGCAGAAAGTAACGACGGAAATCAAACCCACCCGTCGGTCAGGATGGCGTATTTGTATCTCGTTCCGAGCTCCCTCTCCTGAAGCCATTCCACGACTCGCTGAAGGACCTCTGGAAACGGATCTGCTTCATCCACTGTTTGCTGGAGCCAGAAGACACAGAGCGTAGAGTTTCAGCTACACCGTCAGACATGGAGGTGAAGTGAAAGACGCAAGGCGAACTCAGACCTGTGTGATTCCTGTTAGCTTCACGCAGAAGTCTGAAAGCTGCGGGTTCACCTCTGGTTTCACGTATGCCTGAAAAGTGTCCACCTGCAATGAGATGGCATTTAATAATCTTCCACTATTTAGATAAAGTGATTAAGTGATTAAGAAGCAGGACGTACAATCTGTAAGGTGTGTGTGTTGATGAGGACCATGGGGAACTCGATGATCTCATGCAGGAAATCTGAGGGATTGTCCTCTTCACATGTGGCCTCGAAGTCCACCACGCAGATGTAGTCATAGTAGGTGTCAGTGGGCCCTCCCTCCGCTGCAGACTGCAGTAGCTTCTGCTTCTTGTAGTGGTTCTTCAACCTTTTCTTCATCACATCCTTCACCCCTCTTCATGGACAAACAGAGAAGGCAGATCGATCGAATCGGATGCTGAGATTCCTGCAGCTGAGACTCAACAGAGACTCACCTGGTGTCAAGCTTCAGCTCTGCCAGCTTGATCCGCAGCTCGTCCTTGGACATGCGGTTGATGTGGCCGTTGGCCACTGCGATTTCTTTGTAAACTGGGTGACTGAAGTCTCCGTTGGACTGAGACGTCTGAGGAGCATTTTCTTCATCCAGTTGTATTCTGCTGCAGGGTTTTGTCTGAAGAAGGAATGAATTGGAAATAATCAACAACGCAGGACTTTATATAATAGACCATTCAAGCTCCCGGCAAAGGAAACCCAGATTTAGCAATTAAAAAGGAATTCTATTCAGATGTTAATATTGACTGACCATAATGAGGGTAAACAACAAAGGGGCATTGAAAAAAATGTTTTATGGAGATGCTGGTTTCACTTTCCAGCCAAATAAGGAAACTTTTTACACCGTCAAAGGTAGCAACGGTTAGCTCAATAAGCACGCTACAATTTGCCACCAAACTGGATTCAACAGTGGTGCTGTAAAGATGAGAAGCTAAATACCATGATAAAGCAACCTGAGTTTCCTAAACA
Source organism: Cyprinodon brontotheroides (assembly GCA_018398635.1). Classification (NCBI taxonomy): domain Eukaryota; kingdom Metazoa; phylum Chordata; class Actinopteri; order Cyprinodontiformes; family Cyprinodontidae; genus Cyprinodon; species Cyprinodon brontotheroides. The sequence continues at coordinate 5,970,193 of JAGKQL010000003.1, read as the reverse complement.
TCTCAGAAAATCATTTTATTTGTTCTTATCTTGTTTCATATTCTATTTTCTGAGAGACTTTTTGCTTATTAGCTATAAGTCATATTCAAAGATGAAAAATAAACACCTCTATGCGAGTTTTATATACACAACATATTCAGTTTTATTTTTAAATGAATTACTGAAGCAAACAAAAAAAAAATTGATTGATTGATTCTATTCTGATTTCCTTTGATCGATTTTACATAGCCTCTACTCATTCATCATTAACAACCCTTTAATAAAAGAAATCCTGGAAATATTCATAGGTTTCCACAGCAAGATGATATACAAATGATCAGATTTATGACTAAAGTATAGAAATAAAATACTGGCTGGACAAACAGAAACAACTTTCAGGTAATAGGAAGAAGAATAAAGTCTGGAAATCCTTTTTAGCCCCAATGAGGACATTCAGATATTTGCTTTAAACATTAAAAAAAATGCTTCAGGGTCTTGTTAAATGTGTAGGAAATTTGGGTTAGGGTAAATGTGCATGCTGGATCTTTATTAGGAATAAGGCTGAACATCAACATCATCATCACCATCATCATCATCATCACCCCTGGATACCTCAGTCAGACCAGTCCTGTTATGCAGTTTTTAAGACAAAACATCACAGAAAAAATAAAAATAAGACTCACATGTGTTGTTTAAGTGCTTTGAGACGTATGTTGTCATTTTGATGTTGATAAATAAACTGAATTAATCTGAAAATGTTTTTTATTTTTACGATATCAAATTATTCTATACAAAAAACACCTTTGATTCGTTAGCTTGTAAACTAACTAAACTAGCTAAACCTAAAATATTTACTAAATGCAGGTAGTAGAAATAGAAATATTGTTGTCCAGACTTAAAACTTTTTTTTTTTTACTAATGTAAAGCGAGCTAAAATATAAGGACTCACCTTTCCATCTTCTGTTTCCTTCGACATCTTCACGTTCACGTCTTTCCCTTGAATATTCTCCTTGTGTTCATCCATTTAAAACAAAGTTAGCACCAAACGGTCACCGCCAAATGTCATTAAAATACAGAGATTAAACCACAAAAAAATACAGCTGCACTAGCTAATACTGATCAACATCACGTTTTCCTCAAAACCAAATACAGCCTCCGCATATTATTGCGGAGCAGCTTGACTTTATTAATTTATAGAATATAAGATAAATGAAAATTAATGAGAAAACGTCTCTTCCGACGAACCGCTGCAGTGTTTAACTTTATTTTTCCAACACTGAACACACTAGACTGTTTCCGCTTTGCGCCAAAACCAATAAAAATTAGACCGTAGCGCCCCCTAGCTACGAGGATGACCAATTCAACAATACTAAAACGTAATAATATCGTATATATTATTATTTTATTCACATAAAGTTAAAGATGTATTTCCGAAACTTTGTTTTACTTCAATTGTCGGTTTTTAAAAATAAATGATCTATATTTATTCATATGTTGTAATATTTATCTTCAGCGGCGTCCCCATAAATTTAATTATACGAAAAATTTGTAATTTTCCAGCTCCCGTGAATGCATCACAGACATGACGCTCTGACCAATCAGAGTGTGGAGGCGGCACTTATCCGTGTCTTGCTGCTGATAATATTTAAAAGTGTTATATATTAAAGAAAGAAGGACGATAATAATTGTTCTTCTGTGGTGGCTTTTTTGTCTAACTTTGATGATTTTATTTCTTCTGAGACTTGGTTTAAAACTTCATTCAATGATATCTCTATCTTAAATCCAAAATTATATTTGATTATCTTATTGTTTATTTTTATATAAGGACCCAGAGAAAAAGGCACATAGAACTTGGAAAATTTCTGACTTCTAAGTCCTCTTTTTCTACCCATCGATTAAGATGTATCTTGTATTATGAAAAAAATAAATATAATTAAAAATACATTTTTTAGATAAACTTTGGGATTGCCATGGCAGTTTTTTTTTAAATGACTGAAAAAAAATAAAAGTTAGTTTAATGACACTGGTTTAACATGCAACTTGTTTCTGTCAATCAAGTGTTACTATAATTAATCTAGGTAAAACAATTTAGCCAGTGTCAGAAACAGAGAACTCCATAACTGGTCACTTGGTGGCCAACCTTAATATCTATTTAATAGATATAGAATCAAATAGTGTACTTTAGAATGAATTTCTCATTGTTTTTATTATTTTATAATGAATCCAATAAATAGTACATTAAACTATCTAATAGAATATGTAACATTTATTTGATATATCTGTATATCTATACATATATTTATTTTCTCCCTTTCAGCCAACCACACAATGTAGGGGTCACATCACAATGAATCTGTAAATTATTTCTGACCCCCTCTTTGTAAACCCAGGACCGAGATGATCAATGGTTATTTGTCGCTGTGCTCTAATCCAGATTTACTTTCTGGGCTTTTTGTTCAATTCTCTGTAATTATTGTTTCTATTTGCAGACACTAAATCATTTAATCAACTTGGATTAAGATCTAGTATAAAACGAAGAAAATGCTTCTTGTATTAATTGAATTATAGAACCACATGCAATACATATTTTATGAACAGCAATGCTCAAAAATAACCACTAGATGTCACTCTTCTCCAATTTTCAGTCAGATTATTCATAGAGACATATTCACTATTTGTTGTTTTTGTATTTTCTAGGGACAGAATTTCAGATTTGTCCTTTTTTGAACCTGAATTTCTAAAAAGAATAAAAAATAAAAAATATTTTGAATTTATTAAATATATATATATATATATATACAAAAGAATGGCGGAGGGATTAAAAGGCTGGACTGCAGGACCTGTGGTTGAATCAACAAATGTATGGTTTTGGATTGACAAATGAATAGGCAAACAGACTAAAGGACAAAAGGATTGATAGCCTAAAACAGCTGAAAGGATGGACAGTGCATCTTCTAACACAACAAGGATGTTAAGGAATAAATACTGCAGAAAAATATTTTTCTATACTAGATCAGTTTAAAAATGTCCTTTAAAGAGCTGCAGAACTGCTGTCAACTTAAATCTTTTTGATGATTCCCTCCTGATGCCAACAGAGCAGTTTCATCACCTTAGAACCATTGCTGTCCCCTGAGGAGATCTTCTCTATAACAAATGAGACTGTAGGGAATAAAAAAACTCAACATGATAGAAAAACAAAGATTTATTTCCTTTTGTGAAAAAAATAATCTTATGAAACACATGACTATGACCTAAGTACATAAAGAAGCGAGAGCGATCGGAGGGAGTCTGTGTCTTCTGACAGGAGTAGTGTTGGAGCAAGTTTTAGCAGAAAATACATTCAGACAGAATTTAAAGTAAAGTAGGAAATTTCCATATTTGTGTTTTTCTAAAGGGACATAAAACATTAGAGTTGGAGAAGGGAAGAAAGAAGCTGCATTGGAAAAGGCATCAGTCCCATTTCATCCTCTTCAAAACGATTCAGGGATTTGGAAAAAATCTGAGCTACATTTTTTCATTTCCCTCTATTCAGCTTTTGATGCCGCTTCAGGTCCAACAAATAAAGAAATATTGCATTGAAACTACCATTTGTTGTATGGTTTTAAAACAGGCCATTTTGGACCAAATGAGCCACATCAGTCCACATTATTACAGGTCTTCTAATAAATGATAAAAACACATGTTGATGGTCTAATTTGATTTCAGGGAAGTCACTTCATTGAGTCATAAAGAAAATCAATATTAAGAGGTTCTTTAACCGTTAAAAATGCCAAAACACTTGATATTTCCGTTGGACTTGAATGCAGCACCGCATTAAAGGCTTCATATAAATGTTCTTTTATTCAGGTCACTCCATAAAAAGGCGTTCTGCTAAGTCACAGTTGCTCACATTTTTTTATGTGTTTCTTCTTTTCTCCACTCTAGTTTTCCTCACAGTAGATTTGTGCACAACTCTGCATTTTCTCCTTGTTTCCAGCTCTGGTCAGATGTTTACATTTACTCACTCGTGGTCTTTTTTAGCTATTTGATCGCCTGGATATTTACTGTACCCACTGTTCTTGGAAGGATTGATTCTTTTACTGGTTTCTGGGGTCAGACTTTGAAGAATTTGACCTTTTAAGAAACTTTATCCTACTTGGTCCAGTCCAGAAGAGTTCTAATGGGATCTTGGGATCATTGTTGGGCTGAATTAGGAACAAAACGCCACACCATCATGCTGCCACCTCCGTGCTTCATAGCGGTATGGTGATTTGAAACGTTTCCTCCGAACAAGTTTTGCTAACTTTTCAGTCATTTTGAAGCCATGCATTTAACTCTTATTTTTAAATTAAGCACAGCAGTTTGTAGTTTTATCATACATTGCAAAAAGAAGAGTTAGATGCATCACTAAAAACCAAAACAAACACGTGACTGTAAACATTTGAGCAGAGCTGCAGCTTAGAGGAGTCCAAGTCACCTTAAAACACAAGAATTCATTCAGACACACACAAAAAAACATGTCATAACATACATTATTAAAAGGCAGTTAAGAAGCTGTACTGGGAATAAACAGTTTGTTTTTCTGTGCTGGTTTTAAAGTGAAACTAAAAGCCAGCAGATAAGAGCTTAACTGCAGACTGGAATCTGGAGGGAAACAGGCTGGCTCTGTCTGAAGAGAACTAAAACCTGCTGATCACCACCTGACCTCATGTGCTCATTAAAGCGTCTATATAAAAACATAAATTATGTTTCATAGAACAATAGTTCCTGCAAAACTAGGTCAATTTTTTTAGTAAAATCTCCATACATTTCAGGGATTTAAAGAAATAAGTCTGTAGATTTTATTAGCTTTGCTTTTCCTCTCCTGGTTCTAGATAAACGCAGGCGGCCTGTTTCCCTCCTTCCAGCTACAAGTCTCAGGATTTCAGCTTCAACATGAGGAAGGGGACTTATCAGACCGTCCCTTCATGAAATGCAGCAACAACACACATAAGACGAAGGATTAAACGCATTCAAAAGTGGCTCTCACACACAAACATGGAAAAAATAAAATGTTGCACCAAAACGTCATAATTGACAGTAGAAATCATCCTTCAGGTGGATTTTTTTTGTTACAGCTGGCTGGTTCATTGGAGGCATCCTGAGGGCCTCGACCCCCCCAGAGGTCCTGATACGTCCTGATAAAAGCTTCGCTCGTGATGATTTCCTCTTCAGCTAATCCGGTTAGTGTGTGTGCATTCTGGGGAAGGCTCTCTGTGCGGCGCCCCGGACTGATGCGGTGTAAGGCTACATGTAAACTCCCTCCCTCGTCAGTGTGGGAGGATCAATCGGTCCAAGGTGAACTCCACCTGTTCCCAGTTCTTCCAAAGCAGCACCAGGACGGACACGCCCACGCAGGTGAACGCCATGTGCAGGCGGCTCCGCAGCAGCGGCGCGGTGAACTTCGCCGCCGTGGAGACGCACACCAGGAGGACGGTGACGATGGCCAGCATGATGTTGATGAGCCTGCCCAGCAGGACCTTGGCGTCGGTGTTTTCCAGCTGAACCGTCTGCTGCTGCTGCTGCTGCTGCAGCTCCAGCTTGGAGACGCGGGTCTGACACGACTCCAGGACCTCCTGCATGGGAACGGTCAGACCAAAGGTCGGGTTAGAGATCCGTCTGGAGCAGCTGGACCAGACCTCAAACTATGCACAACTTTTATTTATGTTAAAGAAAAGAAACCAAAGCTGCAAAACAGTAAAAAGAAAATTATAATAAAAGCGATATTTGTAATGTCCTACCCCTGAATCTTTATCCCGTATGAAACCCAATTACCTGAACCTCTGCTTTGCTCTGTGCTTTAACCACAATAAAAATAAACAAAAGCTCCCTTCCAGTGAGGAACAAAACACTTCCAGCTTTCAGCAATAAACCGGGTGATTGTCTCCCAGAGGCTGATAAGTCCAGACCAAAGTACACTTCAAGGTGCATCTGTGGGAGGTTTTAAAAAATTTCACTCATGCAGACTTCCTGCTTCGCTGCACATGTAGCGCCTCGAACAGGAGCTCTAATCTGGATTACAACCCTGTGATCAAAAAGCCCAGCGTTGTCCTTTTCCCAGGGCAGGATTAAAACCCGTACAAACATGATTCAGAAACTAAAGGATTTCCCAAAGAGCATCTAAGGTTCCAACTGATTTTTCAGATCCTACAGAAGTTTTCATCATTCATACAAAAATATTTAAACACAAGATTATAAACCCATCTGAAAAGCGATCCAATGGATGGAGATTAAAAGGGTCTTTCTGTTCACTGTAAAAACACCTTATTTGTTCTGTATAATCTAATCCAAGTGTCCTGGAGGGGTAGCATCCAGAATTTACCGAAACGAAGTCATTAGAACGCTTTTAGAGCATAAACAGTAGTGTATAGGATTTCCTATTGAAGCGCCCCCATGCGCCGCTATCAATGAGGCGTGAAGCCGCAGCATCCAAAACCGAAGAAAGTGCGATTCAGCCCGCCTACCGCCCATAATGCAAGCCAAGTGAAGAAGAAATGTGCTGTTTACCCGTGCAAAGAAAGAAACAACGAAAAGAAAAATGTCTGGAGGACTTCAGTGTTGAGTGAAGAGCATGAGTTCTTTGCCGGTGCTGGCTGCTGGTTTGGTCTGCCGGGCTTCCGCGTAGGAACCGACTTAGAGTTTTTGGGCCTTATTAGGAAATCCTATACACTACTGTTTATGCTCTAAAAACATTCTAAATGACTGCTTTTCGAGAATCCTGGATGCTACCAACTCAGGAAACTTGGATTACATTGACGAAAGCAGGTATGTCGGCAGAGCAGACGCTTTGTGGACTTTTATGGACCTTTCTGTCTCGGGCTTCATGGACCTCCATTATTCTGGATTACAACCCTGTGATCAAAAAGCCCAGCGTTGTCCTTTTCCCAGGGCAGGATTAAAACCCGTACAAACATGATTCAGAAACTAAAGGATTTCCCAAAGAGCATCTAAGGTTCCAACTGATTTTTCAGATCCTACAGAAGTTTTCATCATTCATACAAAAATATTTAAACACAAGATTATAAACCCATCTGAAAAGCGATCCAATGGATGGAGATTAAAAGGGTCTTTCTGTTCACTGTAAAAACACCTTATTTGTTCTGTATAATCTCAGATTAAGTGTTTAAAAGTTATGAGTCTCTACAGAGATGTAGGGTCCGTTCTGGACGAGTTATAATTAAGATTAGGGCTGAAACTATTAATCGGATTAATCGTGATTATTGAAATAATCGGCAACTAATTTAGTAATCAAAAAATCGTTAACTGGAGTAAAGAGACTCACTAATATTGCCTTAAAAATACATACTGTAGAACAGTACTATATGAAAATTGCAAAAAAAAAAATACATTAACATTTTGAATTTAAGATAAAAAAAAAGTTTTCATCTGCTCTATCCAGCACTCCTCTCACCTTGTTTTATTTCTCAGAAAAAATTAGCTTTAAGGAACCCATTGGCTATCCAATTACCAATTGATTATTTAATTAATGTTTGTCAGAATTAATGGACTTGTTTATCTCATAGTTTCAGCCCTAGTTATGGTCAAAAACTAGAAAAAGGATACTGTTATAACTTATTTATCATATTTACTGCTAAGGGTCACCTAATCAGTAAAGTAAAGGTTGGTTTGACTAAATGTTCCAATGTTGTGACACATTCACTGCATCCAGCAGCATCTCAGGTTACCTGGATGTCCCTGGCCCTCTCGTAGGCTTGGTAGGCCACCTTCTCCTCGATACTGGCCAGCTCCTGCTTCAGATTACTGGTCTCGTGCTGGTGGAGCTCCGTCAGGTCATTTAACTGGTCCTCCAAGCGCTCATACCTGGCAGACGGACGCCCACGCGCATGCAGAGTGGTTGGAGGAGAGAGGCAGAAACAATGCATAACTGAGCGAGTGTGTGGGCATAAACCGTGCAGCAGTTTATCTGCTGCGGTGACGACGCTGCGCTGAATGTTTGGCCTTGGTTGACTTAGCAACAGTCAACTGGTTTGTGTGTTTATTTTTAGTTTGCTGCAGCTTTTTAGAATAACCATTAAACTGTCAACACTGTTAGAGCACCCATGCAAACAGAACCACCTGGGTCTAATAAACTGGATTCTCATCAACCTGCCTGATGATTTAGATCCAATATTTCTATTCTATTCTATTCTATTCTATTCTCTGTTTATTGTGTTGCTATTACTTCAAATAAATAAGCAAAGATGTGAAATCATTTTAAATCAAAGATATATTTAGAACCGTCACTCATCTAGAGGGAATCTACTGCGAGGAAACGTTTTTCGGAGTACCACAGCTGCCATAACGCAGCCACAACCAGTCAGGTTGGTTTGAACTGAGCTGCTGAATCCAGGTTTTCTGATGGTTATATCTGCTGCTGGGTCACCAGACTTAAAAAGAGTGAAAAGACGTAAAGATTCAGCATTTTTCCACAGCTCTCCTTTATCAAAAACTAGTAATTAAGGTTACTTTAATTATATTAGTTGTAAACTAATTATGTAAAATATTTTTAATGATATACTTCACTAATCATATCCATAAATATACTAAATAAACTAGTTATACTTCAAGATCATATTGTTAAATATAAAAAAACTGCATATGTTTACTGAGTTTATTGATGAAATATTCTAGAAGTTTACAAAAAAATATAAATTTAAACAGAATTCCAATCTCATTTATTTGTTGTTTATGAGAAGATGGTAGTTAAAATGAGTCAAAACTGAAGTATCTGAGAGTGTTGGAGGCTTATGGAGATAGGTTTGATCTCATTGTTGTTATAACCTATCCAAGCTTTTTACAGCATTGCAGAGTTGTTGGGTTAAATGAGGAGACTGGTTGATAAATTCAACATTAGTATTTTCCCCATTTCAAGAGTCTAAGAGTGTATATATTCAGTAAACATGATTATTTCATTATAGCAATAAAGTAGGGACTCATTTCAATATACCTTAAAGTATATTTTCATAAACTATAGATTTATTGCAAGTAAATTCATGCATTCATAAAAGACTACCTTACCTGAAAGTGTGCTTTCATATGCTTAGAGCAGATTTCTAGTTTAATGGAAGTAAAATAAAGGTACAGCTGGAAGAATTAATTAAGCATACTTTAAAGTAAACTTAAAGTGTTTTAGTCCTAAGAAGTTTATTGAAAACATCTAGTTTACTTGCATCAGTGAATTTGAAAATATGAACTTATAAATAAAGTAAACCGGTTTGGTGTTTTGATCTCATGTTGAGGGATCTGGATTTCATTAAGTTTGGATTTCGTGATTAGCTTAAAGAGTTGAAGTTGCTAACAGGATCCATCCTCAGGTGTGCATCCTAATACTAGGGGTGTAAATAATAATTTGCATCGATCCAACAGCCGACGATCCGATGCATCGATATGTCCGCAAAGAGAATCGATTCATGTATTTTTTTTTCCTCCGGTCTGTTTTTATCCATTTGCTCCTGGTACGTAATTCTCCCTCCAAAAACGTGCTGCGGTGGCGCTAAACCTATTTTGCCCCTCTACCTCGCTTCCTGGTTATACTCTTACAGCGAGTGTGTTGCACTTTGACACCGACATTTTTTTGATTTATGCTCAATATTGAAGCGTGGTCCTGAGCTACACGCTGTGAGTCTAGATCTGGCCCGGCTGAGGCGGTGAGGAAAGTGGGGGCGAGTTTAGTCGGCGACGAGGCAAGGAGGGACATGAGGAATTGGAAAAAGAGGTCGTGATTCTTGCGCACCTCACTCTTCTAGTGGGTCAAACTTCAAGAGTTGTTTTCCGCCAATTTCAGTCATAAAACAAAACAAGCCGACCTCCTCTCTTGCGGCACTGTTTGCCATCAGCTACAATTTGGGAGAGGAGCAGCGGAGCGTCTGTGGAGGGGCGGGGACGTCTGGAGCCGAGGTGTTGCATTGCACTCATTGCACAGATTTTGTAGCCTCGCGGAGACCATCCTGATCTCATGAGCTTTTAAGATTTTACTCGCTAAGCAGTCTGGAGACTCTCAGTTGAAGAAAATTTTGGAGCCGCTCACCAAACGAACGTCCAATCAGCGTTGGCTTTGAGGCGGGTTGAGGTGTGGCGCTTAGCGAGAAGCGCCGACAGTTCAGTCTAAAGAACATGGCGGCTTCAGCCGATGAAAACTAGCGTTAGCGTGGCTATCAAGCAGAAGTTTTATCAGAATTACAGAGTATTTCTTCACTGAAAGAAGAGCAAAACACTGCTCTGGAGGCTTTTCTCAGAGGAAAAGCTCTTCTCCCAACTGGTTTCAGCAAGAGTTTAATCTATCAATTGGCTCCTCTTCGTTGTCGCTCTGTTACATCAAATGTTTCGTTGATCTGATTGGTTTATCTGGCCCGTCTATCACCAACATAGGCCATCATCAGCTAACCAGTATTTTCGCCTCTTCCCAAAAATTACTTCAACGGAAGGTTTCCAGATGGATATGCGGAGCAAATCCATCTCATGGAGTCAGGTTAGCTGATTTTGTGCAGTATTTTTGGATGAAAGTCCTTCAGAATCTATAACGCAGGGGTATTATTATTTTTCAGTGAGGTTTTAATAGGAATAGATGGAGTGCAACTTTTCTACTTCTGTTATTTGCTGTTGTTTCTCAAAATAAAATGCATAACGATATTAAAGCTTTCATTGATTTATTTAAAATTTGAAATTATGCTCAATATTGAACCAATTAATCGATTAATCGAATCGAATCGTGGTGTATTCTTGAGTATCGAAAATAATCGAATCGTTAGGTCAGGAAATCGATACTGAATCGAATCGCCATGATGGATGTGATTTACACCCCTACCTGATACCGTGTGTGACCTTAGCAGCTGTCAGTGTGTGAGAGAGGACTGGTTCTGTAGAACTATGGGGACCGGATCAGAACCTCAGTGCTCACCTGTATCTCTCCTCCTGCATCACCTGAGTAAAGTAGGTGTAGTCTCTTTTGAACTGCGTGTTCATAGCCTCCATGTCCTCAGCCAGCTGTGCCTGAGCATCCCGGACCTCCCGCACCATGTCCAGCACCTCCACTAGGCGTCCGTTGGATTCGGACCTCCCAGGACCTCCCGACCCGGTCCCCGAGCCTCCCGCCGGGTTCCCGTTTGAATCGGCCGATGCGGACGTCCCAGTGGAGCACTCGTCGTCGCTCTGGTACTTTGTGGGTTTAGCGACGATGGTGGCGCTGCCGCTCAGGCCCCTGGAGGCGCCCTCCGCCTGCAAACCCGTCCCGCCCTCCATAGAGCTCTTCAGGTGGGCGATGTTGTCGGCGCTGCCGAACTTGTTCCTGATGAGGTTGGCGATGTCCCGCGGCTTGTTGAAGAAGAACGGCGGCGAGAGCGACACGCCGGGCCCGATGGTTTTAACTTTGTCCAGGGTGGGGTGACGCCCGGAGGAGCTGATGTCCCGCAGGCTGCCCTCCTTGCTGTGACTCCCCGACTCTTTGCTGCTGCCATCTTTGTGGCTGTGCTTCCCGTTGCTCTCTCTGTCCTTCATGCGCTTTGTGGTACTGCTCCAGCTTCCTCTGCAGCCGAACGATGGAGTGTGCAGACTTCTTGGTTCTCTCTTCCTCAAACACCTGACGGATCCGGGACACCTGCTGCTTGTCGCAGCATTGTTCACCAGCTTCAGGTACTCCGCCACGTTCTGATCCCGCGCTTCCTGCTCCACCTTAATCTGCTCCGTCACCTACGGATAAACAAGGAGGATGGAGATTTACATTTTAGGTAAATAAGATCAATGTTTGAAATCATGAAATTTTCCTCTTCATTAAACCGCTGCTAAAGTTTTCGGGTCCAACACCTTCAGGTCGTGTTTATAATATAAACATAATGATGAATTTTCTCTAAAAAACTTTGCTTTTAAGGAGACAAAATGCATTTAAAAATACAAGAAGTAAATAATTTTACCATTTCTTACCCGTTTTGAAATCTACAGAGTCATAAAAAATCATAATAATTAAAGCTCTAACCTTAACTTAAAAAAGGCTTTAAGTCCAAAATATTCTGCATTTTGTAGGAATTTTCTGAATATAATCCATTTCTGAATGCGACTGTTCCAAAACGCCGACTGTACAGCTGTGTTCACACAGAAAGCTGCAGACCCCACCTTGAGGATCTTCTGCTGCAGCTTGTCGATGCCCAGCGCTCCCTTTGTAAAATCCACCCCGATGCCATCGACTCCAACGCTGTCCACCACATCCAGGTTGGACTCCGAGCCGCCACGGCGAATGGGCACCGGGATGCTGAGGATGTTGGCATCCAAGCCGCTGCGCTCTGCCTCATGGACACAAAGCATGTTCTTTTATGATCCATCTGAAGCTTCTGGCTCTTATTGATATTTTAGAGTTACACAGACATAAGTAAAATAATCCCCCTTTGTGAAAATTTACCAGTTTAGTTACATTTAATAGAGCTGCAACAAGGCAAACCAATAAAAAATAATTATTAAAAGGCAGATATTACAATCTATTATCTGTGACTCGCCATGTCTCAGAGCCGTTTGCTTCACCTGCAGAACTTTCGACTCAAATAAATCAGAATCAGAATCAAGTTTATTGCCAAGTAGGTTTGCACTTACAAGGAATTTGACTTGGTGTTGTTGGTGCAGACAAAAAAACAAAACATAGAATATAGAGTATATATATATATATATATATATATATATATATATATATATATATATATATATATATGTCATTGGTAGAAGCTATATTAATATCATTGGCTAAAATGTGCGTTAACGTAGAAATCCTGAATGGGGGAGAGAAACATTGTCCAGTGTCACGGGCGGCTCTTGGCCTTGTTGATAAGGCCGGTAGCAGATGGGAAAAAACTGTTTTTGTGACGGGAGGTTCTGGTCCTGATGGACCGCAGCCTCCTGCCAGAGGGAAGTGACTAAAATAATCTGTGACTGGGGTGCGAGGGATCAGCCACGATCTTCCCTGCGCCTCAGAGGTCCTGGGCGTGCAGCCCTAGAGGGTACGGCCAATCACCTTCTCTGCAGACCTGCTAATGACACGCTGCAGTCTGCTCTTGTTGCTCTTGCTGCTCTTGTTCTGCTCTTGTTCTTAAGTTTAATAAATAAAAAAGCTCATCCTGAAGGCCTACTATTTCGCAATAAACAATAGAACAGCTTAGAAACATATAGCTTTAAAAAGAAAACAGATTCTTTTTTGAGAGATTCTTACTCATCGATGAAGATGGAGAGCAGGATGGAGGGAAAACACAGCAGAGGAATCTACATAACGTCGGCCTAATGTTTGCCTGCTGGCTGCTTGATAACTGCGAGTGTGTGCGTTACATTTTCATTCAGTTTAATTAGCTGTTTCTAAATGGGCTTTATAAACAAATCTAAATCGAACTCAATGATGATCATTTGACGACAACGCTTCAAGTTTTATTTGCTGACAAAGTCGGAGCGAAGACACTGGAATGTATGAGAGTCTGCAGCATGAATTAGAGCTAATTTTAGAGCTACTTCAATTCATCTGATTAAGTATTGTTTTGACCTTCTCTCACTGCTGATGTATGGACAAGTGTAGCTGATGTAGAATGGCTGCTCCTCAGTGTCTTTGCACTGGCAATACCCTCTAACTTATCATCAGTGCTGCAATGAAGCGTGGAAAAGGCCCCTGATGCTGCAAGACGAACAAATGGCCACATCTGTGAAGAGCCATGTTCAGCACTAGATGGACGGTACATTATTTATGATAAGTTCCCTGGTTGAGCAGAGGTGGCCTTGAGGAGCGACACTGTCTAACAGATTGAGAGGTAAAATAAAAGCGCCTTTAAGTGAAAAGGTTGATGGATGGGCAGGTAGTTGCGTTTCCGTTTCCACACTGCAAAAACAATCTCAAAATGAGTAAAAATGTCCTAAATTAAGTGTATTTACCCTTAATTTGAGCAGGTTAATAAGATGATTTGCCAATGGAATTAGTATTTTACTCTTAAAATAAGCCATCTACACTCACCGGCCACTTTATTAGGTACACCTGTCCAACTGCTCGTTAACACTTAATTTCTAAGCAGCCAATCACATGGCGGCAACTCAGTGCATTTAGGCATATAGACATGGTCAAGACAATCTCCTGCAGTTCAAACCGAGCATCAGTATGGGGAAGAAAGGTGATTTGAGTGACTTTGAACGTGGCATGATTGTTGGTGCCAGAAGGGCTGGTCTGAGTATTTCAGAAACTGCTGATCTACTGGGATTTTCACGTACAACCATCTCTAGGGTTTACAGAGAATGGTCCGAAAAAGAAAAAACATCCAGTGAGCGGCAGTTCTGTGGGCGGAAATGCCTTGTTGATGCCAGAGGTCAGAGGAGAATGGCCAGACTGGTTCGAGCTGATAGAAGGGCAACAGTGACTCAAATAACCACCCGTTACAACCAAGGTGGGCAGAAGAGCATCTCTGAACGCACAGTACGTCGAACTTTGAGGCAGATGGGCTACAGCAGCAGAAGACCACACCGGGTGCCACTCCTTTCAGCTAAGAACAGGAAACTGAGGCTACAATTTGCACAAGCTCATCGAAATTGGACAATAGAAGATTGGAAAAACGTTGCCTGGTCTGATGAGTCTCGATTTCTGCTGCGACATTCGGATGGTAGGGTCAGAATTTGGCGTCTACAACATGAAAGCATGGATCCATCCTGCCTTGTATCAACGGTTCCGGCTGGTGGTGGTGGTGTCATGGTGTGGGGAATATTTTCTTGGCACTCTTTGGGCCCCTTGGTACCAATTGAGCATCGTTGCAACGCCACAGCCTACCTGAGTATTGTTGCTGACCATGTCCATCCCTTTATGACCACAATGTACCCAACTTCTGATGGCTACTTTCAGCAGGATAATGCGCCATGTCATAAAGCTGGAATCATCTCAGACTGGTTTCTTGAACATGACAATGAGTTCACTGTACTCAAATGGCCTCCACAGTCACTAGATCTCAATCCAATAGAGCATCTTTGGGATGTGGTGGAACGGGATATTTGGTATCATGGGATGCAGCTTCAACAAATCTGCGCAAATCCGTGTGATGCCATCATGTCAATATGGACCAAACTTCCCCGGAGGAATGCTTCCAGCACCTTGCTGAATCTATGCCACGAAGAATTGGAGGCAGTTCTGAAGGCAAAAGGGGTCCAACCCGTTACTAGCATGGGGTACCTAATAAAGTGGGCGGTGAGTGTAGATAATATGCTCCTGAAATAAGACAATGCAATTGTTTTTTCTTGTTTAAAAGTGTAAATTGTCTTGTTCCATTGGCAAAGTGTTCATCACTTCAATCCTTATTTCAAGAAAAAAATGCACAGATTTTAAGAAAAAAGGACTTATTTACTTTTTATTTTTTTGCAGTGCACCAATATTCCAGCTGCTGAATATGCACCTCCTGCCGACCGGCGGGATCCACTCCCTTGGTTTGGAAGTAGACGAGAAACAGAGCAAGCAAAAGTCCAGTCCAGAGAGAGCCAGCCTTAGCCAGGAGCATGCAGACATGCTAACATTTTTGCATTGCAATGCACATTTGCGGACGAAATGGGGTGAGTAAGTGCATCAGCCAGGATGTGTCATAGTGCCTTGGAAGGTCATGTTTACTTCTCTTCATTTATAGTGTTGAAACCGATCTTGTTTCTAGGTTTTCTGATGTGCAATTCTTGTTTAAACATTTATGTATCACTCAAACAGCTCAGAGCCTTTGAACACCACAAGAAAAACACCTTTTTTTTGCATCGCCTAGTAAAGAAATTCCCTATACATGTGTTTATATTTTTGTTACATTCATTGTTTAGTGAGGCTATCAAACTATATTATTATCTATAGTCAGTAATTCAGATACATGACTTAATGTGAAAATGTTTTACTATGCAGTGCATATCTCAGGTTGAAGCAGTGAGGAATGAATTGACATCTATTCAAAGTGCAGCAAATGATGCATGAGCAGAGAAAGAAAACAAGAAAAAAAAAAAAACATCAAGGCATTCATGCAGATTTGAACAAAGGCTGCCGATGAATGAGGCTCTTGTTTGGTTTTAAAGTAAAACTCTGCAGCGCCGACCTGCTGCATCAAATGACAGATGCCTTTATGTGGCCTAGAAAAGCAGGGTTTCTATTACATCTATGTTTCTTAATGAGTACACCTACAATCACGACAACCGTTGAGCAGCTCAAGAATGCAGCGTGTGAATATCAGATATGAGGGATCTTCAGTTTAGAGGGTATATAAACAGGACAAAAAAAGGCAGTAAATCTGTTTTAGGGCTGCAGAACAGACACTCAGTGGAGCAGCCAGATGCCCCGGAGCTCCAAACACATAGCCTCCGGTGACTTTTGTTCTCTGCACAGACAAAAGCAGTGGATTACATAAGAAAACCTAAAATATTACTAATTCCGGTTGCTAGGGAAGCAAAGCAAAGTACACAGATCCCAGAGAGCTGCTGACATCCCCCGAAGGCGGCTTTTTTTTAATGTGCCCCTTCCCTTTCTGTCCCCCTCACACAGAGAGACAAGCTGAATACGTGACGCTGTAATTGTTTCGTCTCGTGGCTTAAAGCAGAGTCTGTGGCGCAGCCTGCGGAGTCAGCATTCATCACGGCGAATAACATCCCTGAAGCATCAAAGTAACGCCGCAGCATCTTTTTATCAAAACACAGGCGTGTAAGTTCACCGCTTTGGAACGGGATAGTGGTGTTGTCACTGCAAACACTGTGAGATCATCCCTCATTATCAGTTAAACGCAGGACATGACAAACAAACCTGTTTGCACATTATTAAAACCATTGCGTATGTTGGGAACAGTTACACAGTTTTATCCATTTCTTTAAAGCTTTATTAAAGTAATCAATCTAAAATAAAGGCTGTTGTTTACAGTGAGAGATGCCTGGTAAGCAAAACAATTTTTTATGAGAAAAAAAGGCCCATAGTTGAAGGTTTACAACCCACAGTGGAGTTTCCGAGTTTGGCAAACACCCAAATAAACACTAGAGCTGTAAGTGTGCAGAAAAAAACAAACAGGAACTTTGTTTACTACAGTTAGCAGTTGTAAAATAAAGCAGCTGAACATTAAACTGATAAGGATGGATGAAATATTATTTCTTTCTACTGTTTTTATTTTATTTGCCCTTTTGATGGTGAAAAAGCCTCTTTTAAAAACAGGAAGTGAATACTTTCTTTTGTCCCATACACAAATAGAGTTTTATATATGTCAAACTTGTTTCCCATCCACAAAAGTTTTAAATGATGTATATTTTGAGACGGGAATATGTTGCAATTACTAAAGGGATGGAGTAAGCACGTTTCCTATCATCTATGTAAATGTGGGCGGGATTCTTGGAAGTAAACAGGAGGAATTCTAACTTTCCGTGATACAATCACTTTTAACCACAGGTTCACAAACCAACTTCAATCTTAGATATAAGAGAAGGAATAACCTGAGACTGAGGGAAGCAGAGAACACAGTAAAAGACTATTCGGAGAGAAGGCTTGAACAGGGAGTAAACAGCCAGACCACCAAGGTGACTCCAGCTGTTTGGAAATAGATGGTTAGGAGATAGTAAAAGGTTTAGTTTATGCCAGGTCTCCTTTTAAATACAAAATATCTGCTGATGTCCACAAATAACATGTCAATAGCTGCTCTTTCCAAGCTATGATGCTGAGTCATGATATTTAGCTGCAGCTGACAGAGACTCAGCGAAACATAACTGCCAGAAACCTGAGCACTAGCAATGTTTCCATCCACTATCCTACAGGACTGAGGATGGAAATTAGCCTTTAGCTAAATCCAAGTGTATTTATAACTCCTGCTGTTCATTAATATGTGACGTCCCTTAAAAAAAAAGTTCAAAATTTATATCGCCAACAAACGAATATCGGAAAACATCGACCTTTGTCTAAAATATCAGATACTGTATAAGGAAGCTAAGAATCCTGCACACAGTTTCCAACAGCAGCTGAGTGCAAAACTTTTTTTCTCCTTAATTTATGTTTTCTTCAAAAGAATATGTTTACGCTTAAAGTTTTTAAATTAATAGGTCAGTTATTATCATAGCTATTGCTGATATTGTTCCCAGCTTCAGCTGATCAATAAACTCTCCTTGTAGCTCAGAGAATAGACTTTCAAATCCTTCTGCTAGTCTTAAATGGATCAGCACCTTAATACATAACAGACCTGTTGTCAGTGTATGAACCTCCCAGACCACTCAGGTCTTCTAGTTCCAGCCTGATCTGTTCACCCAGAACTAGAACCAAACATGGAGAAGCAGCATTTAGTTCCTATGTTCCTATTTGAACAAACTTCCAGAAGACTGTAAAAGTGCTGAAGGCCTGAGCTCTTTTAACTCAAAGTTAAAAAGCTGCCTTTGACTGTTTAAGTTAAACTGTTAACTGGGGTATTATTAGTTTAAGGTTTTTGTTTTACTTATGTTTTTTTTTTATCTTTATGTACTTTCATTCTGCTTTCAATTTTCTTCTATTTTAGCATCTAATTCAAGTAAAGCACTTTCAATTGTCCATGTATTGAATTGGGCTACGGAAACAAACTTCCCTTTAGGAACATCACTTGATGAATCCTTTTCTAACATTCAGCATGACAAAACTAGTCATAAAAGTATGTATTGTTACGACCCCCTGTTGGTCAAGGGGAGTGTGTGCATAAACATATAGGCAGAAACCATTAAGTTATTATAAAATGATCATTTATTTTTTGGTAACAAGAGGTGCAAGCAATAAAAAACAAAGCAAAAAGAAGGGTGGATGAGGGTGCTGTGAAAATAAAAGTTAAATAAAAGAGATCCTCAAAAGGAGGATGGTGCCTAACTATACATTTAAACAGACTACACATAATGAGACCAACATTATGTGTGGCAATCAGTGAGGACTCTGGCCCTAATTCCACCATCTTTCTAGCCTCAAGCTACTAAAGACACATAAGCCAAACAAAAAAAGATACTGGCACAGGCTACTAAACACAAACCCAAATGGGTAACCATAAACTTAAATGAGCCACTCCACTAAACACACGCAGCTGCTAACTAACAATGTCTGGTTCAAACGAGGCACACAAGCCAACTGGCTGTGACAAGCTGCCTCAATCAACTGGTGGGCTCTACTTATAAGCAGGAAGTGATTGCAGGTGGTGACGAGCCATTGGTTGAGGTGGAAACGAGGGAACTAATGGATGGGACTGAGGTCAGATCCCCAGAAACCAGGAAGTAGGCGGGTCTTTCCACAGGGACGCAAAAACTATCTCAAAATGAGTAAAAATGTCTTAAATTAAGTGTATTTACCCTTAATTTGAGTAGGTTAATAAGATGATTTGCCAATGGAATTAGTATTTTTACTTTTAAAATAAGCTATCTAGCTATTATGCACTTGAAACAAGACAATACAATTGTTTTTTTTCTTGTTTAAAGTGTAAATTGTCTTGTTCCATTGACAAAGTGTCTCACTTCAATCCTTATTTCAAATAAAAATGCACAGATTTTAAGAAAAAATGACTTATTTAGATTAAAATTTTTTGCAGTGTAGAAGTAAAAAAAAAGGAAACAAATATGAATGCGGCAGCCATGACGGTATGATTTGTGCTGATATCGTATCGGTATCTGCCAACACCATAAGCTGCAATACTGGCGTCGTATTTGAATTTCAACATTTATATCAGGACCCCCCCCCCTACTGAACAGTCCCAGAATATTCTACCCTCTAACCGCAGTTTTTGTCACCAGCGTTTCGTTCTCCACTGGAATCTAGGTCTCACTAAAAAGCAATTTTAAATTTTTCCAGAGAGTTATCTCGCTAATATACTGACTCTCAGATGTTTCTCTTGACCACCTCCTTCTCTCTGAAAAATCAATCTTAGCAGGCTCAAATTGTAGCTTGAGGCTTTACTATAACAGCTTTTGTGTTTGGATCCAAAAGTACCTTCATTCTGCTGTGATCCCAGCTATCTATTTTCTCCTTTTAAAAAGATAATAAAAACAAACAGAAGAGTTCATTCTTGGTTTGAGTTATCAGAAAGGATGATAAGCATGATAATGAAAACGTGGCTGAAATATTCATAACAGTCCCTCCATGGCTGCCTGTCAGACCCAAACACCCGTGACGCCGTGTGCAATTCCCCAGCTTCCCCTGCATGCATTTAAAAGTAGGTCTGAGGGCACACATAGCGAGCATATGTCTGAGAGGACACGCGTGCCCGTTTTACAGAGCAGATATCTGGTCACTGCTTATGATGTGACCTCGGTATGCACCCTGGGCATTTGGAGAGTTATACAGATGGGCAGACATGGAGCCAAAACACACACAGGCATTTCTCCACTGGGAAATCAGAGGAGTGTAGACGGATACTGTTAATATAAAATGAAACACAAAAGGTCTTTCTTTTATGAGAGCGCAGTGGTTTGGGAGGAGAACAGACCATAAATGCCATATTGCTGCAAATATATAGAAAATGAACTAAAAAAAAAATGAACGACAAAAAAAAAGCTACTGTAACATGAAATTTAAAACCCTATTGGCTCATAATCTTAATTTATCATCCAGTTTCTGTGATGTGGAAGGTTTAATGTGTGAAAATATTTTCCTTTAGTGAGCAAAAAAAATAAATTCCCCTTTTAACTTAAGATACCATCAGAAACGGCGTTTTCTGCACCTAATAAGGGTGCAAAATGAAGAAGTGGACAAAAATATTATATTTTCCAAACTGAATGAACGCAATAAAGAGATTGTAATGGATAGTGAACCATTTAAATTCACTTTTGCAGACTATTTATTGCAAATTATTTAAAAGATGTTGCAGATTGTTTAATATTTGTCTGTTTTGATTAGCACTGGTGGTTTGTATTTTGTTTAATTGTATCTGCTCTTTGTAAAGTTTTTTTTTTTGTTGTTATGTACCTCACGGGCTGCCGTAGCTAAATGAGGGCAGACCCTATAAAAGCTGGCAAATCATTGTATCAATGAATGACTTCAACAAACTGTCAGAGATGTGCTTGGCACTATAGCGTTCCCTGGTGAAAGCAGCGAGGTACGTTTTATTTTGTTGTTCGTGTGTTGTAAGTTAATGTTTATATTCTAATATTTGTATATCTGTTTAGTTTTCACTGTGATTACGGTGACTGAGGTAAAACAAGATGTAGAGATGACTGATGGTCCACATCAAAGAAAAATAAACAAACCTTGGAAATCACCCGTCCAGACCGCGCTTTAATTGAAGTGCTGCTACAGAGATAAAAAAGGATCATGAAGCCTTTAAATATTTAAGTCAATAGAACAAAACAGCTAAAAAGCTTTGGATGAAAATGTAAAGTTATTGCAGCACTCAGAAAGAGCGTTTCATTTTATTTTAACAACTCTCAGAGGTTTGCAGCAGTTTGTACTTAATTTCCTTTCAGTTTACCCAATAAGAGGATATTATTCCATCTCTCTGGAGGACATGTTGTCAAATTGATATTAAGTCAACTGGTGATAAAACACGGCTCATTTAAAGCTGCCTGAAGCAATCTTTTTCAGCTAGGTTGCTTTGGATAAAATATTTATTAACTTAAACTTTTTCACATCCACCCGAAAACCTTCTGACTCTTTTAGCAATTAATTTCTTTTTTCAATTTTTTAAATAAAGTTCAGATATGCGGAGCGCAAGACTAATAATGGTTCTGTGGGGAGATTCTCCAACCTGAGCCGTGCATCTCTGCAGCTCCTCCAGAGGTAGTATGCACATTTTTACGGGTTCTTTGATTTTCAGCTTCCCTGTCTGGTTCGGCTTGTTTAAAGTGCAACCTGGGAGTCATTTCCTGCCTTTAGAACTTTACAACCTTAGTGTGTAAGAACAAAGACATCAAATGGTTTTATATTTGAAAGAAGGATACAGATTTTGTTAATTTTGAGTGAAGTTAGTTCCAAATTTGTTGTCTTTCTTCAGTTTTGTTTCCTGTTTTTTAGGTAATAAGCTGAACCGAGCTCGATGCGGAAAACAGGTGCATCATTTCCCTTCTTTACAATCATGCACTATGCGTTGGTCTATCCCAATAATATACATTGAAGTTTGTCAAAGCCTAAGACTAATAATGGTTCTGTGGGGAGATTCTCCAACCTGAGCTGTGCATCTCTGCAGCTCCTCCAGAGGTAGTATGCACATTTTTACGGGTTCTTTGATTTTCAGCTTCCCTGTCTGGTTCGGCTTGTTTAAAGTGCAACCTGGGAGTCATTTCCTGCCTTTAGTACTTTACAACCATAATATGTAAAAACAAAGACATCAAATGATTTTATATTTGAAAGAAGGACACAGATTTTGTTAATTTTTAGTGAAATTTGTTGCTTTTCTTTAGATTTTTTAATGTTTTTTGATGTGGAAAACAGGTGCATCATTTCCCTTCTTTACAATCATGCACAATGCGTTGGTCTATCCCAATAATATACATTGAAGTTTGTGGTTGATGTCTAACAAAGGTAGATGAATATCCTTTCATGGTCCAGTAAAAGCTACGATATAAGGCAGAGGCAGGATGAGCGTGGGAGAGTAGTTTGCATCAGGTTTCTGTATTCAAATAGGAAGATTAGAAACATGAGCTGTAGCATGTGCACTGTAGGTGAAAAAGAGGTAGAGTCTGGGTCTGATGCGGCTCATATGGCCTCAGGGAGCAAGACGCAGCCTGGCAGCAGAAATACAGGAAATCACCAGGGGAAAGAGCTCCTTTAGATGCTCCTCACACAGTATTTCTATTCTGGCCTCTGATCGTTTTGCTGATTTTCAGCCAAAGGTGGAAACAAATCCAAAAATAAGGAAACCATCCCTTGTGAACAACATAATCCCTGCCCTGTCACTGGTTTAATCAGCACCGACATGTAGATGGAAAGCTACTGCATTCCATCAAAAACCAATCAGCTGCTGTCTTATGGACAAATTGTTCCAGGACATTTTTTACTATCCCCTCCAGGCTGTTTGTGGAAAATTTACAGCCGCTTTTAAATAAAATAAGTGCCAAACATCAACGTTTAGTATCAACAGCAGTGTCACCGAAGGCTGCAGCAAAGAGACTTAACCGCAGCGATGAATATTAATGAGGAAATAGGATGATAGGGTAAACGTTCAGGTTACAGAGAAGCAAAGCGATACGTGATTTTACAGCACAAAAACAAACAGATACGGTTCATCATATTTCAACCAATCAGACCTCAGTCATGATAAATAAATACAGCAGAAAATATCAATAACAGTTTATCTGTGTTGGAGAGAAAAAAACAACTAATTAGGTACACTTGATTCTGGGACAAATGAGCGCTTAAAGCAGTGAGTGTGACAGATTACACTACATTAGTCATCCATTAGTCGGCCCAAACCCTGCGTGGGGCCATGCTCTGTCTGAACCAGTGAGCCAGATTAATGCTGGCAGAGCTAAACTAGAGTGTTCGGGCGTTGGGCAGGAAATAATGGGATTGGGCGAATCCCAATCAGGAGATTTAGAGGACGAGGTGTTTATAAGTGGGTTACTATAGACAATGGCGAGAAGCTGTCACGTTAACATAATGTCATGTGTTGTAACCGTCTAACGCTTGGATGGAGGTGGAGAGCAACACTTTGCTGACAGAGAGGCTTAAAACAAACAGACAGAGAAGAAACCATAAGCAAACTTAGTTTATATATCAACATTAGACTTTAACACATGTATAGCAATACTAAGTGCTGGATTTCCAGAACCAGCATCAGTGCTGCTTTGAACAACAGCTAAGTTTGATAAATTAGAACAATTACTAAAGGGTCTATCGATGCAAAATCAAATTTTTTGAGCTTTTAACGGGTATAGTGCTATTACTGTATCCAAATTACGCCCAAATTAGTATTTCATAATTCTGCTCCCTGATGAGCAGCTCCTCCCTGTCCTGAAAAACTGGGTTCTAGGTAGAGCTGTTAACCGCAACTCCAGGAAACACCATACGACTAGCCTCGTGAAACCATCCTGATCTCGCGAGCTTCAATCGCAAAGGTTTCAATTGCAGATCAGTCTGGAGACTCTCCGTTAAAGAAAATTTGGAGCCATTCACCAAAACGAACGTCCAATCGGGGTTGGCTTTGAGGCGGGTTGAGGTGTGACATAACGAGAAGCCGCGACAGTTCAGTCTAAGAGAACATGGCGGTTTCAGCCGAAGAAACTAGCGTTAAGCGTGGCTATCGAAAGCAAGTTTTATCGGAATTACAGAGTATTTCTTCACTGAAAGAAGAGCAAAACACTGCTCTGGAGGCTTTTCTCAGAGGAAAAGATGTTTTTGCTCTTCTCCACGACTGGTTTTCGCAAGAGTAGCCTGGCTGTTAGTGCGTCATATGCTTGGACTTGATCTGACTGGTTTGTTTGGCCCGTCTCTATCACCAACATAGGCCAATCAGCTAACCAGTATTTTAGCCCCTTCCCAAAATTACTTCAGCGGAAGGTTTCCAAATGGATATGCGGAGCAAATCCATCTGGCGGATTCAGCATACCATACGACTGCGCCGCGGATAAAAAAAAAAGCAGGAAAGCAGGATGCCGATCCCGGTAAAAGTTAGTCTTTTCCACGGGTGCTCAAGTCCAGTCGTCAAGAGCTACCATTTTCTAACTCTTACATGCATCTCTTCTATAACACACCTGAATCTAAAGGTTCAATCCCCTCATTATGGCTACGTTCACACTGCAGGCCTTGATGCTCAATTCTGATTTTTTGCGAAATCCGATTTTTTTACATTGCTGTTCACATTTCCAAATATATGCAACTTGTATGCGATCTCCTGTGTGAACTGGAGTCATACAACGCGAGTGTCCCGCATGCGCAGTAGAGGACGCAATGACATCACAGGCCAGCCTGCTCTTTTTTTCCCGGAAGTAAACATGGATGGTAGTGCTGGTGCGCATCTAGTGGTCTTCTCCAACCATAAAAACACAATCTTTTCAATATGGTTAAACACAAATACTGCTCTCCGCATCATCATCCGCCATGGTTGTTGGTTTTTCTTGCCGCGTCTGCATAGCAAGACGCAGAATAGTGACCTTTGTTGGGTATTAATGGCGTTCAGTTCAGATGAATCCGACCTGGCTGTTCAGACACAGGTCGCATTTGAAAAGATCCGATTTGTATCGGATTCAGGACCACATACAGCCAAGTGGCCTGGGTCGGATTGGAAAAAATCGGATCTGTGTTGTTCAGACAGCCATGCGAAAAGATCAGATCCAGGTCGCATGTGGGCAAAAAAATCGGATTTGGGTCACTTCAGGCCGCAGTGTGAACGTAGCCTTAGTTCACCAGAGGCATGGTAACGAGCCACTCATTTGATTCAGGTGTGTTAAAACAGGGTGCATCAAAAAGCTGCAGGATAGTAGCTCTTAAGGTCTGGACTTGAGCACCCCTGGTCTATTCCAATAACTATTTACTAAGTGGAGAGTAATTTTTGCCCCAATATCTGTTAAAATACGATTCTTTCTCTACATCTTATGGAAACAGCATTACAGATTAGAACATTACTTCAGCCCCACAACAAAATACACTTCTGATACAGAAATATGTGTTTAATAAAAAGTTGGCTAACTCTCGCTTAAAGGTAGAGCTGGTCGACACGGCTTAAAAATCTGATCTATGTTTGTCTTCTACTAAATCGGCCCTAAAGTTTCATGATAAAAAAATGGAAAATTATAAACTAAACTATATGTGCACACACATGCATACATCAGCTGTTTCATTAGCATATTAAGAAACTATACCTTTAGATCAAATAAAGCATGTGAAATAACACTCCTTTCATCTATTGTTAATGTTTGCTCTGAATTGTTTCAAAATGTTTGTTTAAACTACAATTGTGTCACACTTGTTATAATCATATGTTTTGTTTCACATTAATAGAGGGAGAGAAAGCAAAATCCTCTGGCCCAAAAAAAAAAATCAGCACCACATATCAGGATTGGTTAGACTAATGTCAAAATAATTGGTATCTGTATCAAATATAAAAAACCTGTATCTATCAATCGCTACAACAAACAATAATCATACAACACTAAATGTCTGCAGCTAGGGTTATTACACAGTAAGATCAATAGACAACCAAGAACAATAAGTGAGGAACGGATGTCACTTTGATCTGTTGAACCCCAAGAACTATATTGGTGGAACAAAATTTCCTGATTTCTTTAACAAAGAAAATTTGATTATCGATGAATAGCCCAGCCCTACTTAAAGGTTGTGATTTCTAAAGAAAAAGGCCTGCTTTAGATCAAACGCGCCTAACTGGAATGCATTATCTAATTCACTGAATCCTCATATGACTGCAGATAAAATGCATGCGAACAGATGTGGTAAAACATCTGCAGCCCATTAACTGTCCTTCACACTGTATTTCTTCCCAGTAACATGTTCAGAGCTGCAGGAGCTGCGCTCCAAATGGATTGAACTCGCTTTGGGGTCATTTTAAGATAAATTTAAGCATCCGGACATTGATGGTTTATCACATATATTTAGGCCATTTTTTTATCTGCATATTGTAAGTCAAGGATTGTAGAGAAATTCTAAAATTAATCCTAAAATAAAATCCAAAACAATAGATAGCATCATGGTGACCTTAGACATCCGAGTGCTACCTGAGCAACAATCGCCGCTATCTTAGGAGGGGTAAACATTTTCTTAGCAACCACAGATGTACACAGTGCTCTCAGTAGACTTTACATGTGGTTTGAGTCATAATGATTTATGAATACAAAGAAAAAATTCTACCAAAGCATAAGGGCAGATGTGAAAAAATTGAGCTCTACTCTGCCTGGTGCGGGTCCGGCCTGAAGAGGCTAAACCCTAGAGAGGCTAGCTATAGATGCTAATCACGATCACCACGAAAGTCTGGATGGGAAACAGTGCCAGGGTAGCAAGAGGCTACAGCTGAGAAAATAGTTACTTTATAAATGAAAACTGAGGAGGATCAAGGGATCACGGCGGAGAATAGGATAAATCAGCCAGGAGAACAGCTCGGTGAAGGTGGGGGAGAGGCTACGGGTGGATGACAGCTGAACTTAAGAGAAGCCCACCAGGGAGATAGGGCATGGAGAGGAGGCTACTGATAACTGCAGCTCACCTCCAGTCTAGGTGCGAGAGATGGAAGGAGCACAGAGAACATTTAGAGAGGCATACCAGGCGCAGACAGTCCAGGGAAGGCACCAGCTGGCTGGAGCTGGAGGTAGGACCATGAAACAGTCCTTCTGGGGCTAAATTAAAATGGCTTATTTGCAAGCCCCCCACAAACCTGTTAAGAGCATTCCCTACTTCATCCTTTAACTACATTATTTTCTTTAACTTTTTTCCAAAAGCTCATCTCCACTGCTTCCTCGACTAAAACAGTGGTTAGTTCACGATACTTTATCATATCCTAATTCTTAGACTTAATAATAGTACAATGTCAATGCTGACTACACACTTAGGTCCACCTCCACTTTTGACTCCAGGTTATGACATTTTCATTGTTTCTTTGCAAAGCTTGCGCTCAAGCCAAAATTTTTGGTCTTTTCTCTGTTGAAAAATGTTACCTCCCAAGACAGATTTTACAGTAGGCCTGTATATATACAGTCAGAACTAGCTGTTACTGTGCAGTTGTTTGCCCCCTATAATGGCAGCATTGGTCATCTGGTGCGTTATCCCGAATGCACGACATCACGCGATGCCATCTATATGGCCTCGTATTAAAAAGTTGCTTATGTTTTCCACAGTGAAATCATGATATTTCAGTTTTTCGTTATTATTTAATTTAGAGTTGACGTTGAAAAGAAAAAAAAAAAACAAATGATTGAAAAAAATAAACCTCAACAAATTTACTGGAAAATTGGAAGAAAAAAAATAAATCTGATTTTCCCGAAAGCTTTCTTTAGTGTTTGGAAGTGTCAAGAGGACTCACTCCTGCCTTGTTCATCATGATGACCTCCTCCTACACTCTTCCTTTCTCACCAAACAACATGAAAGACTACACCTCTTTGGACAAATAGGGAGATGATCTCAGACACACTTTGGTTTTCACAGGATAGATCTGCCAAGGCAGCACTGTTTCAAGAGCCAGTAGAAAACAACAGCTTCCTTTCATTTGGGGGCTGCAAAAAAAAAAAAAAAACAACAACTCATACATGAAGCTGAAAGCATGACTGCTAAAGAAAAAAGGTAGATGTTACGGGAAGCAGTGCACCTGTGGGCAAATTCAAATCCAGTCAATCTAGAGACAACACATCAAATGGGAGATGTCAAATCGAGGAGTATCTGCGGTGAGAGCTGGCAGAAAATTCTGCATGTAAAAGTAATAGATTTAATTAAGAGGAAATTAGATGATCCAAAACTTAAAATCTTTCAACAAAAAAATGGTTTAAGAATTTTTTCTTTATGTTAAATGAACTGGAGAAGCTGCAGTCTGGAGGGAGACCTGCTTTGACTTCATTACCCAACAGGGGATCCCCCTGTGAGGTAAAGGAGCTAAAGGATAGGCACAGCTCTCAGTTGGGCTTCAGGGATTCAGCAAGCAATTATCCAGAGAATGAAGGCTGAGAAAAACACAGATGGAGCATATGGAAAATAAAGGGAAAACTGACAACAACTCTTAAGGCTGGTTTATAGTTAGAAACTAAGTTCGTCTGCATGTGTGTTGCAATTAAGGCAGATATGCCCCCACCCCTTCTGCAGACACTCTGGTGCACCTCTACAAAAGTGTATGTAACACAGCGCAGACCATGCTTGAAAATTGGGCATAAATCAAAAATATCTGCGTCATACCTGCAACAAGCTCACTGCGACATAATGCTACGGGCGTAAAACCAGCCCTTTACGCTACATCTACACAGAGCTGAAGACAGTGTCCACAAAGGATCTAATGAGATGAAACTGGTCGTTTGGACAAGGTGGAATAGGCGTTATAATACTAATGCACCAATGGGGGGGCGCACAATCTGTTGGATTAAAATCCACATTGAATGAAAAAACATCTTAAACGGAGCCTGAGCCTGTTATTCATGTTTTCTAACATGTGCAAACCTGCCGGTAATGAGCTATCCAAGCGTTTTAATTCTGAGAGCAGGTTTCAGAAATTGCCAGTTTGTTGGGCTCACTGAAACCTGGCTTTCTGCAAACAGAACTTTAAACCTGAATTGTTCAACTTTTAAAGCTAAATTGCAGAACTTTTTTCTGAGGAAGAGTCAGAGTGCTTGTCATTTTAAAAGTTATTTAATTTCTTATAAAATATTGACCATAAACCTTGATACAAAAAAAAAAACTGCTTTCATCTCTCAGAAAATTATAATCGTATTAACTACATGTCCTCTGTTTGAATTAAAAGGAAAAACATTGTTATTCAGGTTAAACTAAACATATGTTTAGTAAACTTATAAGCAATATATATCTGCTTCAAACATATCAGGGATGTTCAGTTTTAGCCCTAAACGGTTCGTGTCCTGCTTATATCTAAGCACATATCTAAAACATGCAGGACACCAGCCTGCAGGGATTGGTCTGCACTGATATGTGATCAACATACCAATCTAAGAACCAACCGGCTGCAAACATCAGCAGGCAGGTGGGAGGGTGAGGATGGATAAATACAGTAAACACATGCATGAATAGACGGAGGTAATAATAGCTAGATGGATGGACGGATATCTGGAGGTTGACAGATGGGTGGAAACAACCGCTGGAGAAAGAAATGAAGAATAAAGCTTGGAAATAAAAAGGTGATCAAACTGATTACTTATCTAAACTTGATCAACGTTACTTTAAGCAATGCAGAAAGAACAAGAATAATTGAAGATTATTAGAAAGGGTTGCAAGTTATAATCCTGAACAAATAGACAATCTGGATGCAACCGAAGATAGAAACAAGAATAGACTAATCATTTTGTCTGTTTTCAGATGTTACTACTTGTTTTAATGCAATGTTCTTAAGGAACACTAACAAAATAAATATGTACATTAACTCCACAAATAATTGACTCTTGCGACATGCGATAAGCAGAAACTAAACATAATAAAAAGCTGAATGTGAACTTGACCTTTGTCCCTGCTTCGGTTATCTCCATTCACTGCCTTTAGACACTTACACCTTACCCAGGGCCAGTTTAAGGCGGGGCAGAGGAGAAGTAAACAGAATGCATCATCGCTTTAGTGAATCACTGACTGCAGGTCTGAATGGCGACTATACAGTACAACACACCTACAGGCTGAGCTCATAGCCAGCAGAGCGTGACCCGCAAATGACGTTTAAGAATAAAAATTCTTAAAATAATAAAATGGACATGTGGTTTAAATTCAAATAATTAAATATAGAAAACTACTAAAATCCAAAAAAAAAGATAATTATTTAAAAGCGAGGTTGATAAATATTGGAAACTATTTCATTTATGCAAAATAGAAAGCAAGCATCTTAAATTCATTTGATATTTGCTTGATAAAGACCTCAAACTTTGTGATATTTGGCTTGAAATAAACCTGGGTAGACATCAATTTATAGCCAAAATTATCTTAAAGATCACAAAACCAAACAAGAGAAGGTCGAAGGAGAAATGGTGCAACACTTTTCTGAAGCACAAATGTATTTTAAAGCAACAGCGGCGTATTTATGAGGCAGAAATTCAAATTTAATTAGCCTGTTTCGAGAGACATTAACTTTAGTGCATAGAGAGATAATGAGACAAAGAGAATAGAGCTGGCTACAGCTGACAGGCATGATAACTCTCTCAGTGATAATGACTATAGTCACAGCTGAGATCTCCAAACATCTCCTTCGCTTTGAGAAAAGGGAATAACTGCCAGAGACAATCGACCACAGACGACTTCTAACTAAGATACAGGAAAACTATTTCCTAATACCTATTCTAATGCAATACACCCTCAGATCATGCAAAGACAATGTGGTTCATTACATACATGTTCAGCATAGAGGTGTGTCAAGATTTCTGTCATCAGGATTAGAACACAACAATAAAGGGTGTCACTCTTCCCTAAGTGTGGATTTAACATAGATCCATTCCTCATCAAAGGAGGGACATCATCTTAAAAGGAAAAAAATACAATAAACATGCAATAACATGTACAAGTCATTTGTTTTTGGGTATTCTCAGCCTCACATGTGTAGAAACATAGAGCTAAAGTGTGACGGGCTCTTAAAAGCCCACAGTGCTTCATCAACAATCCGCAGATGGACGGATCAAGGGTGGGAGGTCAGAGACCAACTGAAGCTTGCTGCTCTCATCCTCCACTCATCCATAACACCCTGAGCAAATCTAAACCGTGATGCTTAAAGTTTTGCTTGGGTAAAAATATAACTACAGACTCAGCGGATGATCTACTAAAAAAAATATTTTCTAGGTACTGAATGTAGGAACATAACATAAAGACTAAACTCAATGAATGTGTGACAATATAAGTGCAAGCAAAGCTGAAAAATACATTTCTAAGTAGATCTACATCATTTAACCATCTATATGAAGATCTTATGTCCAAATATTGTTTCTATTTTTGCACTGAATTATAAATATTATGATTTTTAAGTCATTAAATCCTCGGTTTTCATGTGCTAATCTCAAGCTGTCGCTGAATCAGAGCCAATGTACGACAAGTTCATATTTTCAGATTTTGTTTTAATTCCTTGAGATTTCTTAAAAAATCGTCAAAAAAAATTAAAAATCTACATCCCCCTGTCAATAAATCAACCCTCTTAAAGCTCCTCTTATATTTTGCAAAAGGCATTTGGCTTCCAGGGTTTCAAAGAAAAAAAAAATATTTTTAACTATTTTTAATTATTTTAGGTCTAGTTTGACTTACAAAAATAAAACAAGTAGGAATTAGCTGCAAATTCTTAATGTAGAGCAGGAACCAAATGGGCACGTAAAAAACCCTAAAACAAACAAATTTAAAACAGAAAATAAAAAAAGTAGGTTATTGATAATTAACTTAGAAGTAGACGTTTGTACAAATGAAAACTAAAGCATATTTTAGGCTTATAAAGGAAATACAGTTTTTATTTTATTTTGAAATTCCAGTTGTTAAGTAACAGAAAAGAGATTAATAATTTCCCCGGTTATACTGTAAATATAAGTAGTCAGGAGAAAAAAAAATAGGATAACACAGAATAGATTATGGCAGAAACAATCTGGTGGAAAAAATAAAATTGTCCCATTATCTGCCATAGTTCTGTTTTAATATGTGGGAAAAAAAAGACAAAGATAAACATTGTTCCTTTATCAGTCTTTTGTTATTGCTTTCCTTTTTCCAGTGGGCTGAAGCTAGAGCCCTGCACTCCCGCGGGAGTCTCGCGGGACCCAACGCAAAGCCGTGTGGAGCGGGACAAATATTGAAAGCTCATTGCGGATGAGGGCGAGAGAGAGAGCACACAGTGCGGGTGCAGGCGGGAACGGTGATAAGCGGTTGTCCCGCAAACTAAAAACGTGTTTTAAAATGTAAAATAAAGTCATAAATTATCAGGCTATGTCTATCATATATATATACATCACAATGTGCAGGGTGGGGCTCCTTCATACGGTGTTTAAAATTATTAATTATAACTTATTATATTTTTATTTCATATGTGAACGTGAAGATGAGTGGCATATAAGATTATGCGCAATATATTATTCTTGATATCCTCAGTAGATTTTGGTAGGTTAGTTGGGTATTGCTGTGCAGCAACAGCTCGTGCCACCTAACGCGCAGTCACTATGCGGTGAAGAATCAGCCAGTAATGTGCTAAGCTAAGCACAGCGTGTTTAATTCCTTAAACTAATGAAACGAATTGCCTTGAGCAGTAGGAGAACGTCGGAATCATGCGGGAATTGTGGGCGGGAGCGGGACAAACTATTACAGGTGCGGGCGGGAGCAGGACTGAAAATCATAATTCTTTGCGGGAATGAAGACTGCGGGAGTGGGTGGGCGCGGGACTGGAAAATCTGAAAAACCTTTACCTGATGCCTATTAGTTTATAGACTCCAAGCTCAAATCTTTGTACGTTTACAGCAATCTGGAAAACAGTGACCTAAAGGGCCATTTCATTGTTTGTTGGACCAACTCTGATTGACCTCATTTCAAAACTTATGAAGATTAAAGTGGCTCTCAAACTCTACAAAGTAGATTTTTAAGACTTCAAGACGCCTTTTCTTGACCTTCTCCCACATTTAAAGTAACGCCACTTTTCCGCAGGCCAAAAAAACAGTTCAAACCCGTAAATAATTTGCTTTTAGTAGCAGTAAGAATGGCTCACTGATCCGTGTCAAACGACTCGGGAAGCGACGTGGGTTAAAACCTGCTCAGCTCCACTCAACTACAGTGGGAAAAGCAGACCCCTGTCGACCTTCTAATTTAGGTGATAAACCTGAGTGCAACATATGGACGTCATACCATGGCGCCAGTCGCGTCTGATATAAAACAACATGGCACAGAACTGGCAAAGAGATTCGGACAGACAAAAGAACAAAACAATAAAACACACCAACTACACCCTGGCTACCTTCCATGTTGTCCTCCATTGTTTACTTTCCTGGTTATTGTCGCACTGGTGAAATCATCAACGATAACCTAGCATGATGGTAGGTTAGTGTTGGATGTTACTAAAAAAAAAATAGAGACACAATATGTATAGAAAGAAATGTATACAGAATATCAAGATTAACCACAAACATTAACAGGCAGGTTGGGATTTGTGAAAAAAAGTGTTTGAAATCCTTTATTTATGTTTAACCAGACATCAAAGGAAAATCACTTTAATTATCACATTTGTAAAAAAGGAGCTTTCTTGCTGAATTCAAATTAGAGTAAAGTTGTTCTTTTTTTTAATAAAATGGTCAAAAATTATTAGTATAATTAAATATCTCATGGTTTAAATGTTATAATATGAAGTCATTAAAGTTAACTGTATCTTGGAGTAGTAGCCATGCAAAATTTCCCCAATTTCCTTGAGGTGCCCTTGGCTGTTCATCCACAATTCCTTTTTAAACATCAATCTTTGCACTAAAATATTCTTTTTGTCATGATTTGTGGACATTTAGATCTAAAGAGAAGCATCATCTCCTGGTCAGACCCTGTAATTCAGTGAAAGGATGGAGCCAGAGTAAAAAAAAGCATGCCCAGGAGAAGGCCAGGGGCTGGAAGTTGGAGGGGATTTGGCTGGGAGCTGCAGAGGAGTAGGCTGCTATTCGGCTGCCGTTTGACTAGGAAAGGCCATTTTGAATTTAGGCTACAGGGTGTTTAACTAAACTTCAATATGAAAAACAATTTTTTTTTAATAAACAAAACACTTTAGGGCAAGCTCAACCCTCAGAGCAGAGGTCAAAGGTTACATGTGCAGTAAATGAAATTAATCCACAACAAAGGTCAGCTAACAACACAGAAAAATAACCTCTGGTGAGCGAGTCTATCTACGAGTCACACCTCTGCCCAGAGAAACACAGCACTGTGGTGGGATATTGAGCTAAAAATCAATGAACTGCTAGCAGCTCATTTACTACCACGGCTCTGCTACATGGTCTAATGATGTGCTAACAACACACACAGCAATAACACACAAACATTACAAAATATGAATGATGACAGAGTTCACTCGAGGGTGGGAATAAAACGAACAATCTGAGTCACGTGGAGGGTCATATTACATGACAACAAGCAGTTTGGGACTTGATAAATGAAAAAAGTAGTAATCCTCTTTTCTTGCTCTCTGCTTAATTTTGTCATCTCAGATTTAAATCTCGTCTTTCTAAGGAAAAGATTATCCATCAGCACTTTCTTCTACAGAGGAACCGGAGAGACGTGAACAGATGAGAATGGTTTGAGCCCTTAGGATAAAAATACAAAAGTAGTCAACAGGACTCAAAGGACAGGGAGGAGGCGGTGATGGAGATGGAAACTGGCAGGAAAAATATGAGTAAAACAAGCCAAAAGGTTAGCCTTTGAACTCCAAAGGTGGATCATCAGGGATTTTTTTAAAAATGTATCACTGTTCAGGTTACAGATGTGCCCTTGCCCTCTTGTCCTCACAAAGCCTGTTTCAATCAATCAGTTGAGCTACAAATACAAAGCAGAAACTAATCTATAAACAATCCTACTCACATTAAACACAACATGAACAAAGAGAACAAGAGAAAAAGAGGCACTGCTCAGGCTTTTTCTGGCTGATCCTGATTGACGATTTTCTTTCCTCCAGCGTTCAATGAATCTGTCTACTAATTACTGCTGAGTCATTTGAGGAAAAATTGGCCTATTCCAATCTCTGGTCGGCTGTTTGGTTCAGCTCTGAAAAATACTTTGCCAAAACTTATCTAAAAATAAAATAATTATAATTTTTCTGTAATAAAAATAAAACATTATTACTTTGATGCTTAAAATCAGCGGATGCAGTTTTTGTTTTTGTTTAAGTTTTCTTTTTGATTTTTCATTGGTTTAATTTCCATTTTGTATCATTATAATTGTTTTCTGGTTGTATTTGAGTTCCTATGTATTTGTTGTTTGCTCTCTACTCCTTGGGTCAGTCTCCTTCCCCTAGCTCCCTTCTAGATCCTTCTGTCCACACCTGCTCCCAATCAGTTGATTACTCCATTCTTTGTTCTGTTTGGCATTTATACTCATCCTCTGCAGTTAATCAGTGCTGGATTCTCTTCATTCCCTCCTTTATCTGGGCCAGGGGTTGGCGACCCCAACTGCTCAAAGAGCCATATTGGACCAAAAAAACAAAATATAAATCTGTCTGGAGCTGCAAAAAATGCAAAAGTCTTATATATGCCTCGTATGGTAACACGGGCTCTAGGTGTTTTATTCCATTATAGAAGAGGAATATTATGGCTTAAATATATAATAAGCATTCATGATTAAATGTTTATCCTGGAGCAAATGTCACATAGCAGCTTGAGGGTGAAGGGAGGAGCAGTGAGCGGCGCTCTCACCAGCTGCGCGCAGCTTCAACGCCCTTCACCGCACGGTTAAGTTTTGTTGCAATGATGAAATTAAAGTCACAATAAAAACAATTTTGGTGGAAGTGTTTCTGTTGACACGGGAGAACTACATCAAGCGCTACCTGTTAGTCTGTGGGCGGTTTTCCCATCCCTTGCAGAAGCCAAATTAGCGGCTTGCAGTAATTGGAGTTTTGAGATGCAATCCCGCTTCTTAAATCTATCTTTC
Organism: Cyprinodon brontotheroides; assembly: GCA_018398635.1. NCBI lineage: Eukaryota > Metazoa > Chordata > Actinopteri > Cyprinodontiformes > Cyprinodontidae > Cyprinodon > Cyprinodon brontotheroides. The sequence goes on along the minus strand of JAGKQL010000003.1, from coordinate 5,934,072 downwards.
GCTCCTCTAATAATTTATCCGGAGGTTCTGCAATCGCACTTTTTCTATCTTTGCGCTCCTGCAATTTATCCAGAATTTCTGCAAACGCAATTTTTCTCTCACAACTTGGTGTTCGGCTGCATATTAAGCTTGCCTTCCCTGGAAATGCCTTTCCAAATTTAATTTTTATTTTTTGACAACTTCTCATTACAAAGCAAAAATGCAGGCAATCCTTCCGCATTGATAAATAAAGCAAATGATTCACTCCATTCCTTTTTTCCCTTTGGGATCCATGGTCCGAGACACGCCCACCGCTTTGTTAGCCTGGCACCGCGCCGCGCTGGTTGCAAGTTATGACCACTGATCTCTAGGGCCATGACGCAAATTATTGCTTAGTATATTTATTATACAAATGTTTACAGCAATGGAAAACATTATACATTTTTTTGTCCTCCTGCACACCATATTAGAACAAACAACCAAAAAAAGCCGCAAGGGGGACGTTAATGAGCCTCATGTGGCTCCTGAACCGCGGGTTGCCAACCCCCAACCTATATGTTCCCCTTTGTTCTGGTTCCTGTGTTCGGTGATGAATTATGTTTGGACTTATGATTCAGTTGCCACCATTAGTTATTAAATCAGCAAGAAATCACCTCAGCTTCTGTCTCTGCATGTGGGTCCTCTAAAAACCTCCACACAACCTGACACACTTGAAGTCAAAAAAGCTCACAGATGCTAGAAATCTATTTAAAAGGACAGTTTATGTAAAATGTATCAACAATAAGGCTGCTGGGCAGCAAAAGAAAGCAAAACTATCAGAAACTATTAGAAATCCAGGAAGACCGTTTCCCCCTTCCGGCTGGTTTATACTCAGAAACAAGGTTGTCTGTTCGTGTATGTTTTGCAGTTAAAGCAGATATGCTCCCGCCCTTTCCACAGATACTGCTGCACCTCCCAAAATTGTAGGTGACCGCAGACAGGGAGGCCTCTGATTGGTCAAATCTACATCCGCTTCTACACTATGAGTATTTCCCTGTTTGGTATTTTACCGGCTTGTTGTTTTTCTTGTATGACCGCCATTGTGACAAAACAACTCGTGAAGATGGACTAGCTAGAGGAGCGCAGGTGCGCTAGAAAGCGGGGACCATTCTACCACCTGGATCTCCGCTCTTTTTCTCCCTCATGTCCCTCCCGCTGTCGTATGGCTAACCGCTTCGCCACTTCCCTCGCCGCCTCATCCGTATCTAGACCCACAGTGTGTAGCTCAGACCACGCCTCAATATTGAGAATAAATCAAAACTGTCTGTGTCAAGTTTACCGCAAATCACACTGCTGTAAGAGTATAACCAGGCGAAGCGGAGGCAGGAGGTCAAAATAAGCGCTTAGCGCCACCGCAGCACCGGAGGGAGAAGATTACTTCAGGAGCAAATGGATAAAAATAGACCGGAGGAAAAACAAAAACATGAATCGATTTTCTTGGCGGACGTGCGGTATCATGCATCGGATCGTCGGGCTGTTGGATCGATGCATCGATACAAAACAGTTATTATTTACACCCAAGTACTGGATCCCCGTTCTTTTTCTCCCTCATGTCCCTCCATTGTCGTACGAACTTGCCCCTCACCACCTTGGCCGTATCTATACCCACAGCTAGGTCCTGATTGTCCCTCTTGCGTTGTGGCGTTGAATAACATTACTTGCAGACCACGCTTCAAAATTGGACGTAAATCAAAAATATCTGCGTCATACCTGTGAAAAACTCACTGCTGCAAAAGAAGATCATTAAGAAAGTTATTTCTATAATAATGATAACAAAATTCTGTTTTCCAGGGAATGCACTCTCTCACTAGGACAATATGATGTCACTTCCTTCTAAAACTGATTTCTTTTAAATAATAAAAAAGGAGAGTTCACAAGGAATATTTTGGAATGATTTTCTTTTATATTTTTATATTTATTTTATATCATTATAGTTCCATTTCTATGAGAATGTTGAAGCAAATCAGATGCCAACCTTTAACCACTCGTTATCTAATGTCAGAGTATGAAAAGAGCAAAGACCAAAGAGTATTATCAATTAATTATGGTGCTGTAGTATTAAGCTAGACTGAAACTATTGACATCATAAAGCCTTAATATTTTTACTGAGCCTTGCACAAATTCAAACAATGCAATAAAAACTGAAACTTGTGATGCTTTTATGGATTTACCCTCTGCTTTCTGTACCATCATTCCCTATTCTGTGGAAATAAGTATCAAAGCTACCAAAATATGAGCTTTAAAGGAGTTTTTGCCCCCTTCATTGCCAGATATTAAAAGGTAATCTCCAATTAACTTTCTATTAAACTATAAACCATTTTTATTTCCAATTTCCTGGCTACAGTCCTTGAAATGAACCATTCCATCAACAACAGATCAATGAGGACAGAAATTGAATCTGTTGAGGCAGCTGCAATCATTTCAGTCTCTGACACATACGGTCGCTTTGGATGCTTGATTTGTTATGTTGCTCCATGGTCATCTTCCTAATGACTCAACAGCATCACTACAAGCTGAGACTTTCAGAATTTAAATGAAAACAAAGTAGGAAACGGATCATGGAGTTAAAACTGGAACTGCTTTAATTTAGGCAGGCAGCAATCAGCAGTCATTATATGCCAGAGTTGTCCCTGTTACGTGTTCCTGAAAGAAGAAAGGTTAGTAGGTCAGACGTACTGACGTCACCTTCGACATTCATGGAGACACATTAACATGCTTTTAGTATAGCTGTAGCTACGGCCTCAATTTCCTCACCTCTGTCAAAAACATTCAGAATTACAAACAAAAGACAACATAATTAGCTTGGATAAATGGCTTCCGGATGTGTGAAGCTGTTCTGTCAGTCAATTTCTGGAGTGTTATAAAAAAAAAAATGCCCTCAACCAACAGCAGATAATGACACCTTTCAATTTTAAATGCATCGATAAAAAAGAATTATACGTTCACGGGAACAATACTTATCACTCCTAATCCTTAGTAGCCACACAGACTAAAGGAGAAGAGCTGCAGACATATAGAGCACGGTCCATTCTGTTTTTAGATAACAAATGCTTGAGCCCTCCATGATTCACAACATAACAGCGCTCTGAACTCACAGCTCACACCCAGAGAGATGAGGTAACATACGCTCCGGAGCTGAGGACACCGAGATGTTGACATGGGTGTAAGTATAGCCCAGCACTTTCATTCAGACTGAGTGGGAGTATTTTAAACTGTCCCCTGTGGCTTATATAACTGAACTCTGCAGGCGTTACGGGGCTGAAACTCTTCCCTTTATCTCTGGTCTTAAACGTTCAGCACTGATTTTTAACAGGAAATGGGGTTTAGACTGCTGCAAAGAAACTGAAATATTAATTAAAACTATCTAAAAAATATAAATCAATCTACTAACTCCTGTAGTGGGCACTTTATTAGGACTCCTACATATCGAGGCTGCAACCAACGATTATTTTGCTAATCGATTAATCTGTCGATTATTTTCTCAATTAATCGATTAATAATCGGACAGCAACAGGTTTCTTAAAGAAGATTCTTTTACAAAAGAAACCAGGTGAAACTTAAACTTTTCCACTTGAGGAGTTCTGGTTAAAGCATATAGACAGACAAAAACATTTTTTTTTTCTAAAATGCAAAATCTTTATCTATTTTTTCACAATTTTGATAGAATTATTGCTCTTAAGCTAATCCTGATTCCGCCTAGATGGATTTGCTTCAAGATATCCCTCTGGAAACCTTCCGCTGGAAGTAATTTTTTGGGAAGGGGCTGTAACAACTGGTTAGTTGATTGGCCTCATGTTGGGTGATAGACGGGCCAAATAAAACCAAATCAGATCAACGGCGCATATGACGTACTAACAGTCAGCTGGGTCACTTTTACGTAAAACCAGCCGGGAGAAGGAGCAAAAACATCTTTTCCTCTGAGAAAAGCCTCCAGCAGCAGGGTAGTGTTTTGCTCTTCTTTCAGTGACTGAAATCACTCTGTAATTCCGGATAAAACCCCCATAAATAGCTGTTACGCCCCGCCAAGGACACAACATATTTGAGGACATTTGGTGACAACAAATGAGGGTTCAAGTAGTTATTTTATTTTAGCACTTCTCTTCACTTAGTTTTTCTTGGTCAGCTTCTTCTGTCCTATGGCGAGAAGAGTAAGAAAAGCGCCCTCAAATCCCGTGCCCCAAAAGTAAAAAAAA
>JAGKQL010000003.1:5817564-5929851 GCA_018398635.1 Cyprinodon brontotheroides | reverse complement strand
AAGAAAACAAAGAAAAGAAATCATAATGTGTGCCTGGGGGCACATAACAATACGCCAACGCGAGTTTCATCGGCTGAAGCAGCCATGTTCTTTAGACTGAACTGTGGCGGCTCTCAGTTGATGTCACCTCCTCAACCTGCCTCAAAAGCCAGCGCTGATTGGACGTTCGTTGGTGAAACACGACTCCAAATTTTCTTTAACGGAGAGTCTCCAGACTGATCTAGCGAATGAAACCTTGAAGGTTGCAGATCCCGGATGGTCTCACGAGGCTACAGCTCTAAGCGGGCTGATCTGTCAGCTGCTTTAGAGTCTCTTTACTCAAGTTAACGATAAATCAATTACTAAATTAGTTGACAATTATTTTAATAATCAATTAAACACAATAATTGTTTCAGCCCTACCACATATTAACATTTTCCCAGACAGGGTTAATTAATTTAAAGTTAATTTAGCCTTTTTCAGCTTATAAACAGAAAAAAATGCATCATGGATTTATGGTAGCTGTTTTTATTTTTAAGGATTGACACACTTTTAGACAACAGGTCAAGCAATCACAAAAAAGGCATAAACAATTACTTTATACAACTTTTCTATGTTAATCAACATGTGCGGAGTGTTTGGGTTTAATTTAGGGAATCTATTATGTGGAAATAGGGGAGTTTGTTTCATTATATTGCAAGTTTTCAGTTATTTCTATATGATGTGACCTTAAAGACATAACTGAAGTGTGTAAGAAGTGACCATGAATCAGCTTTCTATGGAATGATTTGAGGCTCAAAAGCAGCATGAGTGTTAGCCCTATACTGGATCTTTTTAATGGGTTCATCATCAGTGCGTTTGTTAATCCGCTCTGTGTTCACACACACGCGGAATCACTGCTGCTGTGCGTCTGTTCACTGTCAGCTTAACCCACTCAATCTGTAATCCACAAGCATGGAGAGGACGGACTGAATGAAAGAGGGCTGTTAATGAACCTGCATGTTTACAAATGAAACATTCATATTTACTGATCGTTTGGTCTGACTCACAGCTTCCTCCTCTCCTGCTCCGATCATCCCTCATCTACATAAGATTGAGTGTCATTTATTCCTACAGCAAACAGAGGGAATCGCATTCCTTCGGTTGCCCTGACTACAGAGGCGGCTCAGTAGATCTGGCCTCGCACCTCGCAGTCATCACAAATGAAGCGAGTTAAAGGCGAAGACCATCCGTCGGAGCCCATTCAGCAACATTCACTCCTCCCTCTTTGTTCTGACTGAATGGTCAAAACAATGTTGGGAGTTCAGCTCATCGCTGAGGACTGTGGGGCAGGCGAGGTCTCGCTCTCTGAGCCGGCTTTGAAACCAGACCTGCTACAAAAGCTGCTCTCTGTTAACCAGAAGGAGAAAGAAAGCTCTGATACAGCATGGTGCTTTAATAAACTTCCAAAATGCTACTTAGGTTATCAATGTTAGAATAAACACATTTATTCTGAAAAATATTTAGAAAAGGTTTCGATCTATATTTTCTCAGAAAATAAAACCCATTTCAGCAACTTCTATTCTATTAGGTGCTTGTTTTGTCCCGATTAAATGTTTAACAAAGGTTGACATGAGATTCTGGAAGTGTTTTTTTTTTTATCACTAAAAAAGGCTCCCAAACAAAGACTAGTTTCCTAATTGTTTTTATTTACATCATTTACTATGTTAGATTTTTTTTTTTACTTTTTGCGGCACTAGTGGCTCGTTTTTCAAACGCTAGGCTGACAGAAAAGGGGTATAAGAGAGGGGGAGAGACATGCGGCGAAGGACTACAGGTCGGATTTGAACCCGGGTCGGCCGCATAGACGAATTAAGAGCAGATTAGACTTCTGCAAACGCACACATCAAATGTCGCTTTGGTCTGGTAGCGAACCAGTTTCCCGCCAAAGCGCAAGAGGGAACTCCCTATTTGAGAACTTCGCAAGAACTTTGGCGGATTATCACGAGGAAGTTTAGGTGGAGAACCATGAGCTTATCTTTATATAACTATGTTTGTGAGGCATCGTGCAAGTGGTTTAATGCGTAGTAAAGATCCATTAGCCGATTTGTTTCTCGGTTTTTAAAAATGGCGGCGCCCCGGCGAAAGGAATCGAGGAAAGGGGCGACCACACAGACAGCCGGACAGGCATACCAAGGACCAATCACAGCTGCTTTTGTCTCGCGCACTTCGGCAAAATCAGGGGTGTCAAAGTGGTTCCAGAAAGGGCCGTGTGGCTTACAGGTTTTCTTTCCAACCAAGCAATAGCACACCAGACTCCATTCATCTCATTAAGTCATCATGTTGGGAACTAACTCAAGACTGGACTCACTTGATGAGATGGTTACAGCAGGGGTTGGAAAGAAAACCTGCAGCCACACGGCCCTTTCTGGAACCAGTTTGACACCCCTGGCTTAAGGTCTGCATGAGTTTGCGACTGTCTGTGATGTAGTCAGGATTTTTTTGAGGTGTGCAATGGTTGCGCAGACCTCTGGCGAGGGGGGTGTGGTCGCCCACAGAGACCACGGGTGGCTGCATACTGTGTCTGAAGCATAGCGGCCTTAAGAAGGCTTTTCCGTACATCAGGTTGTGCGTGCTTCAAAGGCCACAATGCGCATGCCAGCATAACGATGGAATCTTTAAGTTTTTGTTTTTTTTTTTTTAAATACCAGGTAGAGTATATAGCTATATACTATATACGTGGGTTTTAGTTTCCATGTGCAGTTGAAAAAACAGCACCTCAAATAAGCTGCAGCCAGCTGAGTGACTAGGAGAGAGTTTTCATTAGAGGTGGAGATGTTTTCTCGTGGGTCAGTGTGAGATTCTCAAGGCATTGAAATCTGGATTAAAATACCATCCTGCTTTTTCTCCAAGTAGAAAAGGCAAAGGGATATAGGGATGTGGCTGCATAGAGCCAGAGAAAACACTCCAGCTTTTTATCTGGTATTTCATTTAAATGATTTCAAAATTGAAGGAATGGAAGGAACAGTGTGATTAATCTATTGAGACTTTATGAAAACACAATCACTGACCCACTGCCTAAACAGAACCTGTGACTCTTAAAGTAGGTACACCTTGACAGTGGAAACAAATCAACGCCTGATTGGTTGAATAAATAAACTAAAAACAGCTTGCATTGTCTGCCTTTTACTGTTTTTCATGGTAACCAGAGTTCACAAGAGCCTTACATTTAGGATACTGGTTGAGACTATGAAAGCCATGAAAGAACATAATTCTTACCCTTTATAATCAAACATTTTTCTCATTTATAAGTAGTTCTAAATATATGCTGACTGAATAAAAAAATAAATAAAGGGCAGAGAAAAAAAACAGTAGTAGATTTGTGCCCACAAGTGCAGTGCAAAGGGTTCTCTTTTCTCTTCTAGGTTCTGAAAGTCAGGCATAAAGCACTTTGTCAACTCAAATGAACTTAATACAATAACAAGCTAGACGTGCCTGGTGATAGATTCCAGCTATTTTTGATCATGTTGAATATATTCCTGTTGGGAGCATGCCAGTAAAATGAAACCAAGGCTTGGAAAAGATAATCTTCCCTTTAAGAAGCCTGACAAACATGCTGTCGCCCAGAGGGAGAACAGTCAGGAGCTGGGAGACGGAAACACACCCCCATCCTCTTTCCTCTTGATCAAAAACGAACACAGCCGAGGCTAAGCTGAGAGAATAAAGTCTTTGAACGCTTCTGAAAGTGAGCCTTTCCGATGCATGAATTATAAACACCCACATACAAACACACCTGCACAAGCTGACCTTTAAAGAAATCTCAGTTTCAATCCCTGATCCTTGACAAATGTCGTCAGACCTCAATTGAATCAGTAGCTTTGATCACTAAATAAAGGTAAGCTAAGATACCAAATGAAGTCAGGCTGTAACCAGAATCATTTTTTTTTTTAGCTTAGTTAATGCAAACCAGTTGGTTGACAAAAATCTCATCATTGCTTTCAGTATCAGTAAGGTGAGACTTAAAGGGAAACTCTGATTCATTCAGTGTGAGAGAGCAACATTTTAAGGAGATAACAAGAAGGCTGAATAGAGCACAGATTTTTTTGTATTCTTTTCAGCTATCAATCTCTTTGGTGACCTTTAGGAAATCTTAATTTAAGTAACTAATGTGGTGTTTTTAATGCGTATCTCATTCTAGCTATGCTAACACTGAAAACAGATGCTTAAGAAACAGCATTCATGTGTTTCTTCTTTAAGTAGGATCAGTCTATTACTGACAATGACTTTGATTTTTAAGGACTTTTTAACCTCAACATTTGCAGCTAAATTAAACAAACACTGAACATCTCACTGCAACGGAGAACATGAAGGCCTGGTACTTTGTATGTTTAGCTAATATTTAATGCAGTGCAAGTAGCTCTTTTGCAATAACAATAAAGCATAAATTGACAGGATGATGTATTTGGGATATGTTGTGAATTCTGAGTCAGGGATTCAGCAGGACCTGGACAACTAAAGCTAATTTATGGATTTCTACAAGGGCTGTATCAATTAAATCAGATTAATCATGATTAATCGATTGTCATCTAATTTATTACCGGTAATGGATTAATAATGAAAGTTGTAGCCGGAAATCATATTTAAATGTCAAATCATTCTGGCTTAAACATGTATATAAATGTACTCTTTATCAGACGATATTGTCCCAAAATTTAGAAAATGTCTATAAAATCTGATGTTTTTTTTCAAGTTCATTGCAGGCCAGTTAGTTATGCATCAGCTCGTACACCTAATTTTGGCCAATCATATATAAACGGTCATCTGTCAATCAAATGTTTTCTGTCATAACATCTTGATTCAAATGTCGCAGCTAATATATGCAATGGTTGAAATCAGAATCCTTTCCTTCCCATTGAGTTCCGTCCCAGTGTTCACGGGGATGGACGTCTGTGTCTTCTGCAGGGGCGAGAGCTAACAGAACTGGCAGCGTTAGCGAGGCAAGGGCTCTCAAACATGTGCGGGCTGGAAGCCTTCTACACCAAACCAAGCTTCTGCGCCCTGGCGTCCTCTTCCACAACATCTTCGTCCCCGCTTTCCCCTCTAAATAAAAAATGGATGACGGAGGAGACTCATCCACGACCTCCAACACAAAACTCTCCTCCTCTTGCATGTTTCTCTCTGTCCATAGCGTTCCTGATTGACAGTGTCGCTTCTAAGTCACCAATTTAGTAGCTACTTGGTCCCAATGGAATTTCCCATTGGGAACCCTATTAGCACTCAGTTGCTAACTAGTTAGCAAGATGCCTTAGATAAACCGGCTTACAATCAAACTTGAGATAAAGTAACCTTCCGCCACAACAATCGCGCCCTTGATAAAACCACCAATCACATTCACTTTATTCACTGTCGTATAAAGTCGGGCACCACTCGAGAATTCGAACGGCCACGGTTAGAACAGCCGATTCCCTGTTTTACAGCCGAGACTGTAAAATCTGTCTACAGCTATAGATGTTAGTTGCAGCTCTAATTTCTACCCATTACCTTTGTGACCTTTGATGTTTCAGAGCATACAAGTCATAATGTGAAACAATGATCCAAAGTGCACCAGTAAGTCAACCTCTGATAAACGGGAAAATGCTGATGTGAAAGTTTTTTAGTCAAAGTTATTATCTTCCTTTTATCTCCTCTTTCTTTCATCTCTTTCTTCTCCTTTTTCTGTTTTTCCTTTCCTGTTCTATTTACATTGCAGTGTCCATATAATCTGTAAAACTCTTTTGCATAATCTTAATAAAGCTTTTTATTCATATGCATAAAACAAGCTGAACACTATTATGGCAAATAGCTGTACTGCTCCACTTGTGAAAGTAAAATCTGTTGGGCTCTTTTTTGCATCAAGACAATATTCTATTGCCACATTGCCAGACAGGACACTGTTAAAAAAACAAAAAAACAAGTGGGCTAAAATTTCTCAGAGATGTGGAAAATAAATGATTTTAAAAACCGTTTTTGCATTTACTGATGCTATTTTTATACTAAAATATGTTTGATCTGAAAAACCAAACATATTTTATTTTGATGTTTCAGGTAATCTGAAAAATTGCATCCATGCAATAGAGAAGTAACGCTAATATGAAAAGGCAAAAGTTAGTGATTAAAAAATGTGGATCATAAAGATCAAAGGATTGGCTTAAATTTTTTTCACCAACCTCCATTTTTATTTTCCCTCATCCAAACTTTCCAGCAGCTGATGAGGGATTAATAAAAAAAACTCCTATGGGTGTCTATAAGAAAAGCTTCATTTGACATCAGAGCTGCTCAGCAACAAACCTCTTCCAGGTGCTACAATGAGGGAGATGCTTGACCAAACACCACTATTCTGGGCGCTGGCTAACAAGAGATGAAAGAACAGCCAGCAGCAACTGAAAAGTGTCATCAGTAAAACAAATGTCAGGACATATTGTTCCGTGTACCTCCACTCCTTAAAGAGATACCTGAAAAAGCACTTTTCCCCCAATTTCTCAAACTGTTGCAGCACCCTGCAGCGCACAAGATTGATGGTTGGGTTGGGGGGGATGAGTAGTTTGAGATGTTCAAATTGCTCCATACTCAGCACCCTAGAAGTATAAGGCTGCACAAAAGCAGAGCACTTCATGTCCATTTAGGCCCACTTCTCTTTTTAAAGGAAGCTTGTTATTTCTGATTCCAAACCCTTGGATAAAGAGGAATCAGAATGCCATGTTACTCAACCTTGAAGAGCCATAACAGAATGAAGCGAGCAGAACACAGGTGATATTCATGCAGCACATAACAGGAAGCCTCTGTTTAACGGACCGCTGGCTGCTTTCCAACAAGGAGCACAGCTTGGGAAAATGTCTCTCTCCCCTGGTACCTCTGAACCATCCCATCTATATGCCAGGATTTGACTGCTTACAATAAAGAAATGACTTAATCATCTGCATACAGACAACTCAGACCTTCTACTTAAACAACCTGAACTGATGACTCCAGCATGCATTAGGTGCAGAAATAGAAAGATTTCTAAAAAAGCATGGACCATTGCAAATAAATGCAGCGTTTGAAATTAATGATACATCATGACAAGACAGCTGTTGCTCTGCAGACATCTTACGTACAAACTCTAAAATAGATTATGTTGTTCCGATGTCACCCTCGGCAACGCAATGTTAGTTTAAGGCATTTTTGGAGAAAATAAAGAGAAGACGAGGAATGATCTCTGTTTTTTGCATCCAAAGTTGAAAAGATGGATGGATTGACAGACTAACAGATGCTGACGGACAGATGAATAGATACCCAAGCCCAGGAATGGACAGGCATATGGATGGATGAACAAATTGGGGGATATAAGGGCAGAAAGATTGACAAATGGGTGGATGGAGAGAAAAAAAAGAGGAAAATCACACATTACTGAATGGATGGAGGAATACACGGACAGACAGACTGTTTGAGAAAATCAAACCTATTGTAGCCCAGTATAATTTCTGTCTTCCTGGTCAGTTATAAAAGAAATATTTTTTTGTAATTCACTACATCATATCCAAATTCTTGGTTTAGCCTGGCTTTTGGTTTGGTACAGGTTTATTTAGAAGTTTTTTTTTACTATCAAACATCTTTGATGGACTATTAGTGCCACACTAAGAGAGATATATATCAAGAATAAAGTCATAATGTAAGAGCTACAAGATTAAAATCAGAATATGAGATTAAATTTATAATATTATGAAAATAATGCAATAATAATATGTGAATAATGTGCTTGCTTTTTTTTAGCTAAAGGACACATTCCCAATCCAAACTATAAAACCAATGTTTGTTTATTTATTTTTTTGGCTGTTAGCAGAGCCTTAAACTTCCAGCTCAGAGGTTCAGTTATTGTTTTCCTGTTGGAAGATGTGCAACAATTCAGACAAATTAACCTGGGTCACTTTGTTTGGCCTTTGACACAAATTAGAAATTTAGATCTAAATCAATTTAATACTTTTTCAGATTGTGTAGTAACCTTGTAATACATATAAAAAAGATCAGCTGATTCCATACATGCTCATATTTAATATAGGGAAAAGATATAGGGATTTTTAAGCCATTCTAGCTTAGTTTTGGAATACAAAGTTAAATAAATAAAGATAAACCAGTTAAAAGCAAGGTATTTTCTTAAAAATATATGACTGTCGTTATGAAAAATTGAGCATCTGAGCAGAAAATCTGAGTTTTTCCCCAAATAAAGAATAAATGAAAAAAAAATGTTCACATAAAATACTTGACTGTATAAAATAACACGTTGTTCATTGTCTGTCCTTCTCTTTACATGTCGAAATAGACAGTAGAAAAACACACTGGTACATTTTATCTCAATGAAGACATAGTCTTCCAATAACCATACATGCCAGGACCTGTCAGAGAAACATGTACAACCAAACTGTCTCTGCAACGTTTCTTCCGAGCCAGATTTCGTTTGATAACCTGTTCAAAAATAGGAAAAAACACATATTTACCATATTTTAGTCGGTAGAATCACCGTATCCCGACTTCTGATAAACTTTTAACCGCAGCAGCACCGGCAGATCCGGACATAATAATCAGAGAAGTCGGACTGGATCCCCCGGTTCGTAGTCCACGGAACTAAATGTTGACATGTTTGGAGCAACAGATGCCATCACGGCAACGGCCGTCGCTCCTGCTGGGAACCGAAACGTCCCTTCTCTCCGCCTGGCCGCCGCGGTTATCCACCTCAGCGCTGCGAGTAAGAGAGGCGCATTGTATTTAGGCCCCGCCCACCGCTGCAGCCTGGAGGGAGGGGCAGCGGGACGTATCGAGCACACATTAATTTATTGTTACATATGCCGCAAAAAAATCAAATTACCGCCATAAAATTACAGAAGAGGATTAAGGCCATTGAAAAAAAAAATAAAAAAAGTCAACTGATTTTTAAATATTATTTCAGTTTAATATGGGAAAAAGTCAGAATTTTGACTTTAATCTCATAATTTTGACTTTAAACTCAGAATTTTTACTTTAATCTCAAAATTCTGACTTTTTCCTCAGAATTTAACTTTTCCTCAGAATTCTGACTTTTTCCTCAGAATTTAACTTTTCCTCAGAATTCTGACTTTTTCCTCAGAATTCACACTTTAATCTCAGAATTCTGAATTTTTCCTCAAAATTTGTCTTTTTTTCTGACTTTTTACTCAGAATTCTGACTTTTTACTCTGAATTCTGATTTTTTTTACTCTGAATTCTGACTTCACTCCCAGAATTTTGACTTTAATCTCAGAAATCTGACTTTATTATCAGGATTCTGACTGTTTTATCAGAATTCTGACTTTAATCTCAGAAATTTAGAATCTTAATGTGGATGGGCACATATGAAGGAAGAGATGTGGGAGCATTCAGCTTCACTGACAAAAGATGTGAGTTGTTTTGCGTGGGGCCAGTAACACATTGGTGGAAAAATTATGAAATTAGGCGACTTTTTACATGACCGAGGGTCCCTGGTGATGCTATTTCATTAATGGAGCAGAAGGTGCATTTCAAAACAAGAGAGCTAGTCTCTAAAACAGACATGGCTGCAACTTGATGCTAATCACTGTTAGCTTCAAAAATTCTGAAAAATTAAAGTCAGAATTCTGAGATTAAAAGTCAAAATTCTGACTTTTTTCCCATATTAAACTGAAATAAAATTTAAAAAATCAGTTAACTTTTTTTTCAGTGGCCCTAATCCTCTTCCATATAAAATTGAGATACAAATAAAATAAGTTTTGAAAATAGATTTCCCTCGGTAGAAGGGGTCATTTATTTTCCAGAGACGTTCTTTTAAATCCATAAAAAACACAAAATACACGACAAAATAAAGCTGGAGGCAAGATGTACATGTATAACTCATTCTAATTAGCAGGAATAGAAAACTTAGAGTTCAAATTCCTTCAATATTAAGATAAATATGAATCTATAGCTTATTTTTGTTTCTATAACAACATCACTTTGTAAATAAATAGATGACCATGAAAGCTTCTTAAATGGTTTTATATTTTATTTATTAGTAATATGGACAAAATTAGTAAATAAAAGAGAAATATTAATTTAAATAAACATATACATAAACATGATAAATTTTGTATATGAACAAAAATTAAAGAGAAAATATAAAGTTTAATAATATTTCCTGAGTGGAGACATGCATTTTCTATGTTTTACAAAAGTAATTAGAGAGCAGACGTGAATTTCACACCTAATCAATCAAAAATAATTTTGTTAATTATTAACCTTTAGCTAATGAGGATCGTGTTTTTGTGTCAGAGAAAAGAAAAACGGTTAGAAAATTGTAATCTTGAAACTGCAGGTGCACCTCTGGCTTATCCAGTTTATCAACTTTGCTTTAAAACAAGTATTATCACCCCATGTATAAGTTCTTACAGGAGCATATAAATTCAGCAATAACTAATAGATGTATGCATGAGGAGCCTGCTGAAAATCTAATTAAATACCCACGATCATTTATCAGCATTTGGACATAAAGAAACAAATTCAGCTACTACCCTGATTCAATGACTGTTAATAATAATAATGGTTTAGTATAGAGTGCACACACAATCATTAAAAGATTGATACTATCTAAATTCTAGAGTAATAAAGGTTGAAATTGGCTGTTGACCTTATAAAAAACAAAAAAGTCAAAAATGTTTTCCAAACTATAAACATATAAGATGGATTTTGCACTGGGGATTAATCTGCAAACATTACTTTTACTTGTTACTTTTGCTTTTACCAAAACCTCTTAATTGTCGCTGTATATTGTGAGCTGAAAGTCTCTTGCACCTTCCAAAAGGTGAAGAAAAGCATCTAAACATCATGATGCTGCCTCTACCATGCTTGACAGTTAGAATTGTCTGCTCAGTGTGATGTTCCGCCTAACAAAGGGTTTTAGAAGCAGCGGAAAAAGCTCAGTTTTGGTCAAAAGCATGATACAGTCACAGCCCAGTAGTTAAATATAAAATTCAATAAACATACTACATATTTTTCCTGCAGTATGTTTTCAAAACTAAGCATTCAAATGTTTGCCTTTAATTGTCGATTTTTAAGACCAAATCCAAAGATAATACCCAGAAGTTTTTTGCTGTGATGTAATAAATTTGTTAAAAGGTCAATTAAAAGTTTGTAAACTATTAAAATGTACCATAAATAATCAGATGAGTTGAAAACAATGGAAATTACCCTACTTTGGGTTTAAAATCCCAGCTTTGACAAACACATACCCCTTAAGGTATAAATATTTAAAGTTTATTCTTTTTTAAAGGCTGTACTGCTTTAAAGATGCCAAAAGTTACACTGTGATTAGTTATTTTAACTGACCTCCTTTAATAGTTTATCTGTTACAGAATAAAACTGATTTGCATTCAGTGCATAAGCAGGTCATGAAAACAGCTTGTTTTCAACCAGATTAGAAAGAAAAAACATCAACATGACACCATTTTTTATTTGTTTTCACTGAAATGATGGTTAAATTACTCCACAAAGATCTGGGGTTTAAGTCATAAATAATTTAGAGCCAGCAGCGCTCCTCTGAACCCAGTGATAAAGACACCAATTAGTCTAGATGGGTAGTGGGCCTGTCATAGGATCTGAGCAGGCTGATAGTTTACTGTCCAAACAAGCATAAAAAATTAATCTTCACAGGAAAACCTCTGATGGCTATTATGCCTCGACCTGCCCTCCAATAATAAAAAAAAACACTCGTTATAATTGCTTTCTCTGACTCATCCGTCATTCTCTGTCACTTTTCTTGAATTTTGTTCTGTATTTGTACTCAGACTCTGAAGCCCCCTTTCAAAGAACAGCGGGTGAGTCAGCTGCCTCTTAATCTTCGACACGAGAGTGCACGTTGACAGGTTACGTGCTCCGAGACCCGGTGAATCAGCCTGCAGGCCACAGACCAGCACCTGGTGCTGAGGCAGCCGGGGGGAAAACTGAATCTGATCCCAGCTGACTCAGTCCATGTTATTTCTGTGAGCGCCTGAGTGCGTCTTAAGACAGTCATTTGCATGGTTTCGGGATGATTCCAAAGTAGATCTCTTGGCTGCGATGAGTATTATCACCTTATTCCCTCTCAGCCCATTTGTTCCGGGGATTGGTGTATAAAATATAAAAAGAAACAGGTAGAGTGCTGGGAGTTAATTGCTGCATTTAATTATGTGCAGATTGGAGCACTCGTACTTTCAAATTGATTTGGCTCAGAGAAATCATTGGATGTGGGCTCCCAGGAAACAACTTTAGCCTAAGTGCCATGAAGAGTGGCTCTATAATGGGGCTCTGCAACGCTGCGTGACACATTTTAGGAAGCAGAAGAGGAAAACAATTTCCAGAGAGCTTTTTCTGCACCTGCTTTTATTCAGTAGTAGCATATTTTTAAAAATGGCCACAATTTTTATCCAAATCTTCATATTGAAAGAAACCTATTGGCTCCATCCATCCATTTTCTAACACACTTAATCCCAAGTGGGGTTGCGAGGGGTGTTGGTGCCTTTCTCCAGCTGTCAATGGGTGACAGGCGGGGTACACCCTGGACAGGTCGCTCATTATTTCAATAAAAAAATTAGACACACACAATTCTTTAAAAACGTAAAACATCAGTTATGAAAACATGCAGGTGGCGCTGTGGTTAGCGCGCACGTCCCATGTATGGAGGCCTTAGTCCTCGACATGGGGGACCCGGGTTCAAATCTATCTTGTACCCCCTTTCCTGTCAGCCTACTGTCAAAAACCAGCTACTACTGCCGAGCCAAAATGTATACCCTTACACCTTTATTTTATGCAATGCCAAGCTAGAAAAACCATCAGAAATGATGTTAGAGAAGCAATTATAGCTGCTTATTAATCTAGAGTGTCTTTTAGTGGCATTTCAAACTATTTGAAGTTTATCTTTTTGCTTTAATAAATTTTTTCAAATCCTCTCCACTGTTAATTGTTCAAGAAATTACAAATTAAGATAAGATTAAGCTGCATTCCTGACTCTACAGGCCGTAGCAGGTATCTTAAATGTTAAATTTAATGATAAATATGGTTAATCTGAAATCTCTCCTTTTTCCATGTGACCATTCTTTATTTTTTTTCCCTCATCCCTGTATATATCTGAATGCACTCTATATACTTTATGCACCTTTTCTTCCTTTTTGCACCTCCTGTTTGTTTGTTTATTAGAGCCGATGTCACAAATTTCTATATTATTCTATTCTGACGATTCTCCATGAACAAGGATGCAAAATTTAGATATACAAATATGCCCCTTAATAGACCATAAGATTTGTGGGGCAGGTTGCAAATGACAAAACCACAATGCACAAGTTAAATCTGATTGAGCAATGCATCATCGCCTCATTCCAGCTGATGGAAGTATGATTATTTAACCGAAACAGCGTCACCACAGGACAAAAAGAGAACCAAGCTGTATCAGTGTCATATGCGTTGGTAAACATCCAGAGCTCAACTTGATAGAAGTAGTGTGGAGAAATAAAGGAGCTGTGCATCCCCTGACTGTCTGCAAACCTGAGGCATCATTGTAATGAATGCAGAAATTAATATAGAAATGGTGTACTTATTATTCCAATTTCTAAAATACTATTATGCAATTTTAAAATATTTTCCAGTCATACCAACCCTATGTTTGAAAGTCAAAAGGGCATTTTTATGTTGACTTTGAATGTTAGGAATTTACAACCACAAATGAATCTTAAAACTCACATGTGCGTCAAAGGATCAGGCACTTGCGTGTATTTGTGAATTCCACATCGCGTATCACATAACACTATTGTTCTCTCTCCCCGTCCACCATGTTTGTCTTCTTTATGGACTTCCTGACTCACTTCCTACTGAGATTCCTAGAAAGGACGTCCATTTTAACCCTGAAACCACCAGAGACGACTGGAACATGAGTCTATAAGCACCCTTGGGGATGTGTAGGATCAGGATGTTGTAATATGTTTGAGAAAAACGGAGATATTAATTACCTGGCATCAATACTGCCTATATAATCAGCACTGTGAAGAAGATGATTTCCTCTCCCGGGACATTTAGATGCTACTGTGTTTTATTAGGTGTGACTGAGGATCATTAGAAGAAAGAGGAAATTATTATTCGTTATTAGATCTTGTACTGAAGAGGGGATGTTTTCTGCTTCTCTAATAGTTTTTTTAGGGGGGGATTCAAATCATGGATGCAAAATAACAGGAATTTCATGCTGCAGAAGCTGCTAAGATAAAACACCAAACTGCAAAATTTCTCAGCAGCAGATTAGGTAAATTAAATCTAGTTGTTAAACACTGAATGAACCATTTCACTGTTACTAAATGTGATCTTACAATACCTTAGTAGGGAGTTTCAATGAGATCAGCTTAAATGATGAAACTCCATGCAACACAATGTGGTCCCTGTGTTACAAGGAGCATCTATGCCGACTTTGGCACTTAGCCTTAAGTGATTTACTATTATGTGCTTTTGGATTGTATAATTCCAAGTACCTTGTGACACTAATACCATTTTACAGGTTTAATCATAATTAAGGGGTAGAGCATGAGATGAGGCAGGAATCAAAAGGATAAAATTCCTCTGATACTTTACAGGACAGAGGGTGCTGCTTGTGAGTAGATAAGATTAAAAAGAAGTACTCAAAGTAAAAGTGAGGAATGGATGGAGGAGACTAGGTGAAGATAGGTAAGTTTGTTGAAAAATGATGGAAATAGGGGGTCCTAAGACCTGAGATGAGATAAATTTGAGTACAGGAAACTAAGAGTAGAGCTAATTGACTGAAATAAAGGATTAAAAAAGGCTGGTAAAGACAATTTTGACTGATGAGAGTAGAAATAAAATGTTATTCTAGAGCCTGAATCTATAAGGCTGAGGAAATTGCAAAGATGAGGACGGGTAGCATCAAAAATGGAGGCTGAATAGTTAGATTGGGGTGATTACTACCAAGGAAAAAACATGCATAAGATGAAGATAAGATGGATGAAAAGGAAAGTGTTTTTTTGGGTAATGAGTGGGATAAAGAAAAGATCTAGTATGACCAAGAAGAAAAGAGGTAGAGACACAAAAATCATTATAAAGATGATGGGATAAAAATGATAGAAGAGAAAGATGGGGAGGAGAAGTTCAGGAGCAGAACTTGGATCCCAGAAGAGTCTGAAATTATTCAGAAAAAGGATGTAACATTATTTTCCCCATTATCGTTGACCGAACTGACCCTTTTCATCCGTGAATCATCCCTCTGACTTCAGAGCTCACACCACTAGATGGTTAATTAATTCCCTCGATGTTAACGTCACTGCTGCTCTGCTACGTCAGTGCCGATGTCAGTTCCCATTGCTTATGGGTTTTACAACTAACTCTGCGTGAATAACAGGTAAAGACCACAGTGAGAACCGAAACATTAATACGAAGTTGCTCTTATCCAGACAGGAAGGGAAACTCTACAATGCTGGCTGTGTTCAGACATGACCAGAAAATACGACTTCCTGATCATATTTATCTTTAAGAGCTCTAAGGGATTTTTTTTTATTCATTAAGCTTTTATAGAAATCAGCTGCAATGTTATTGTAATGTTGAATTCAGAGACTGCTGTGGGGATGTTGATATCCTGCAGAGGCAAGCAGCAGCATAATCAAACCCTCTGCTGGGTGGATCCGTTCGCATAACTCCTCTTTAATTCCTGGTGTCAAACAGGGTAAAGGCAGATTTGACTCATGTTCAGTCAGAATCAAATGAGAGGAGAGACGTCAGCACGCAAAACTGCTCCAAGGAATTGCATTAGAAAGGTTTGGATTGAATAAAATTAAAATAAATCATCCCTTCTTTCTTCACTGCACCTTCTTTCTAATCCCTGTGCAGTCTTCCATCAAATGACAGACCTCTTATTAAAGCTCCACATTTTATCACAAGTCTGTGCCAGAAATTTAATTTTCTTTCAAGATGTGGATCAGTCTCAGGTGAATTTCTCTTCCTGTCCCTATTGCTGTGTAGATTTTATCTTTCAACCAATATCTTCTCCCATTTCCTATCTCATGATATTTCATTTTATATTAAACTAGACTCTAAAAATACATAATCTGTGCTCTAATACCACAAGGTTTCTCCAAATAGAAAGTGTCTCTCATTGTAGAAAATGTTGATTTTTCAGATTCTGAGGGGGTTTATTTTTTTAAAAGTCTCCACAGTGGGGGGAGCTATTTTTCTATTACATCCTTGGGCGGTTAAGGAAGCTTGGGTGACTCATGCTTTTAATGTCAAACTGTGCACACGAGGGTCGAGGGCAGGTCAACTTTTCACAGTGTTCGCTGGCTTGCTAAAATCAAAGGAGAAATCTTTTTTTAAAGTCTGGAAGAAAAAAAATAGCAATCAGTAAAAGCCACAAGAAAAGGGAATAAAAGCTTCCTTAAAAAAAAATCTCCAGTACCAAGCATGTCGCTGATAAATGCTGACAAAGTGTACTTTAGGCTACAAAGAAACCCTGAAAACATCAGGATTGGTTTAAAGGAACACTGAAAAAGTGTATTCTGTTATACAAGACCAACAATAAAAGCAAAACACTGCAGTAAATAACTGATACAATAGAGGGCTTTAAATCCATCCCTGTGGCGAAACACATTCTGTGGCAGCATCATGACTCAGTGGAGATTATTCTATCAGTAGTGTAAAGGAAGCTGATCAGAGGTAGAGGGGGTATTGAGGGGGATGCTACATCTCAGAGATGAAGAAACTGCATTGTTAGAGGCTAAAAAGACTTGAGGAAAGTCTAAATTAACTCTGCAGTTTCTATGGGATTAATTTTCTTCTTTTACAAACCGTTTAGTTCTGTCTAAGCAGCAGCGTACTTCTGCGTGTTAAAAAGTAAATAAAGTTTATTTCTTATCTTTGTAAAGGCTTTATTTTAATTTCATTAAGTATTGCTGAGATGAATAAAATGTCAATATGATGGTTTAATGTATTTCCTTATTCTAGGACAGTCATCCTGGCAGCTGATTGGAGCTAAAACCTCACATTGAGGAACAGTCAGAACTGACCAACTCATGAGTTTAACAGGCTAAGCTGTAGAGTTTATAAAGCTAAAATAAGATCCAAAAAAACTGGATTTATTTGAAGGCAAACAGAATTTCAGTCAGTTTTTCTGAAGACATTTTGACACCTATTTAGGAGTCTTTGTAATAGGTGTTAAAATGTCTTCAGAAAAACTGAGTGGAAATCTGTTTGCCTCCAATTCAACCATAATTTTTGGTGCTATGACCCCAATAACTGAGAATTTACACAAGCGCTAAAAGAGGAAACTGTTTAACAGAATAACAAAGCTGTCAGGTTGGGTGGAGGTTTGAAGGGGATCCAAATGCTGAGACAGAAGCTGAGGGGGTTTCTTGCAGATTTAAGGAGTAGTGGCAACAGAAGCATAACAGATAACTGATCAGGGAACACAGGAGCCAGAACAAAGGGGAACACATGGATTAAGAGGGGAATTAAGGAATTAAGAGAATCCAACACTAACTGCAGAAGAGGAGCGTAAATACCACACAGAACAAAGAATGGAGTAATCAACTAATTGGGAGCAGGTGTGGACAGGAGGATCTAGAAGGGAGCTATGGGAAAGAACACTGACACAAGGGGGGAACAGAGAGTAAACAAGAAATACATAAGAACTCAAATGACACCAAATGGAAATGAAACCAATGACCTAGAAAACACAAAAAGACACAAATCAACTGAAAACTCAAAAAGAAAAATTCAACAGAACCAAAAAGTGCAGATACATGAAAAAAACAAGTTTGTAGCATCAAAAAAAAATGTACTTAATAAACTTTTCCTTTCTGAAATCTTAGAATCCAAAAACAACATTTCTTTGGGCTACCAGGTTTCCACCTATAACAGAGGGTGAAGATTAGGGAAGCCGCTGAAGTTGCTTCTAAATGATAATCCTGGGCATCATGAACCCCAGGCAGAAATAATCTCTCTGACATAGTATCATCAAACACTAAGGGGTCAGCCGTCTGTCCTCCGGCATTAAAAACTCCTTCATTAGCTGCAGTAATATAAAAACCACTGTCAGTTGAAGTAAAAGCCTTGTGTAGATGTTTACGATTGCACCTCTCACTGGGTTTGATGCATCAGATGGTGGACAAACACTCTCTGATGATCACTTTTTGGATCTCTTTATACTCATCCCTCCCCTCCTCACATAAGATGCAGCCATCCTCCTCATCCTATTAATCCTTCTAAGCTCTTTTCAGTTTCTACAAAAGCATTTTTTAGGGTTTCTCTTAAGGTTCCCTCCTCTCCAGCCGGGTCTTTTGTTCCAACCAGGCAGGGGAACTAAATCAGCGGTTCACTTGAACGGCGGTGCTGGGGGAAGGGTTATAGGTGACGGCTTTTAAAACAGCTCCAACTGTAAATTTAAGCAAATTTACACTGTGCCAGGGGTTTTCAAACAGCTTGATATGCTGTAGAGCTTTATTATGTTTTTGTAGCTCTATAGGCGCCCTCGATACAGTTGTTATGGAGAACAAAAAATGGGAGCATCAGTTTGTAAAAGATGGAGTCTGGAATGGGCTGAGCAAAGACAGCGAGAATAAAAGGGTTATAAATCTGCAGGATTTAAATGGCTTTTTTAAACTTAAAAGCATTAAATGATAGAATTGCTTATACTATAGCACACAAGAGGTTTTGTCATTGATATCTACAGTTTGACATTTGAAGCATATAGTCTCATTACAACCAAATAATCTAAATAGTTTTATAGAGTTTTTAGACCAAATTCAAGGTCATGTATATTGGGGACAAAGAAGAAAAGTTATTTCTTTTTAATAAATAAAAATCTTTAAGCGTGACTTCAACTCTAACCCGATTAGTGGAATCAATTCCTTCACTTTTTCTGTCTAAATTTCACCAATACTACTCTAACAGTAATATAAAACTCATAAGCATAAATAGAACTTCTAAATAACGTTTAAAAAAGTTTTTTAGAATCTAAAGGAAGGGTTTAAATGATTTGGGAAACACAATTTTAAGCAAAAACCTCCATTATGTCACTTAACCTTTAATATTCAGATATTACAAATAAGTATCCGACAATAGAAGAAGAACGTTCTGAATAAACTTTGACTGGGATTCTGAAGATGAACATTTCAACTTAAAGTAACAAACTATACCCATACAACAGAAAAGGCCTTATAAACCTGCATCAGATGTTAGCTTTGACTTTTATTTCTTGTGATTTTGTTCATGCCAATATTTAACCCTCAGGTGCATTTTGCTTACAACTGATCAATAGCACTGCTAGAATTATTTTGTATTATTGTTGGATGTCCTTGTTCACCTGTTTATGAGGAAATACTAGGAATCTACAAAGCAGCATCTGTTGCTACACTTATGGCCTCTCGTGGAAGATTTTATGTTATTTTCTCAGTGATTTATTTGGATTCTTGGTGCTTCAGCTTCCATCTGCACTCAGGCACATTCAGTCTCTTACAGACTTCAACTTTCAGTAACAGAAAGCTGTGAAAATTTACTCAAGTAATGAGCTTCTTTTTCTGGAAAAACAATCCAGATCATTATTTACACAAGTAGAGATGTGCAAGTAACAAACAACTTTTGGATTTTATTTTGACTGCCCCAGCGGATAACTTGATGTAAGTTTTACATGCGTTAAAGGGTCTTCTCCTTTGTTTAGCAAACAGAACCTCTATAACACAGGAAATACAAATAAAATGCAGACATGGCACCAAAAACAGATGATTAATCTAAGTCTTACATCTCCAGTGGAGCTTTTTATATTTTTCAAAGCCAATGATATGTGCTAAATGGCATCTCAAAAACCTGTTGCAATATTCTTGCCAAAACCCAATGAGTCTATAAAAAAAGAAACCACAGAGTTTAAGGGGCTAGCAGCAGTGAAGGTTCGTGGAGAACCCATAACAATATGATACTCGTCCCTCATTTATCTGTGTGTGAATGTGTTTGTGAATAGGGGAATTAATGTAATGTAAAGAGACTGGAGTCCCCTGACCAGAAAAGATGCAATATCAGAACAGCCAAAGGCTATTTACCTGGATCTTTGGGCTTAATTTGTCTATTCCTCTTAAGTGAACCAACAGTAACCAATGTGAAAGAATGGCACCTGCATTGTCAAAAAGACAATTTTCACATTATATCATCTATATAAACTTTATGGTTGAACTTTATGGTTATTTAGTGTGGAAGAAGCCATCACTTCAACTTTAACATAAAAAGTCAGATTGTTGTTTGCAAAGTCAGGGGTAAAGATCTTAATATTTGGAGACATGTGCAGGGGTCTCATGACATTAAGGTTAAAGTGCACAGCCATAAGGACCATTGTTACACTTGGAGGAAAAGTGGGAAGATGAAAACATAATCACTACTCTGAGATGTAAGAATAGCAGCATCTGTGAAAATATGCTGTAGATTATCAGTCATCCAGGTCATAGTCATTCCAAAAAAGTTAAAAAACAAACCACTGGACTTTGTTTTCCAGGTTTGAAAATACTGAAGCAGAATCTCGAGATGCAAAAAATGTAAATCTTAATAAGTTATTTCTTCTAAAAATAAGTGCATTTATTCTTGGATTGAGAAGGTAAGTGAGACACTTTGCCAATGGAACAAGATAATTTACCTTTAAAATAAGAAAAAAAAAGGAATTGTCTTATTTCAAGTGCATTTTATCTAATTATCTTATTTTAAGAGTAAAATACTCATTCCATTGGCAAGTCCTCTTACTTACCTACTAAAATTAAGGGTAAATACACTTAATTTAAGATATCTTTACTTATTTCTAGATTGTTTTTGCAGTGGGTTAAAGCATGGGCACAACCAGGAATCACCTTAGATGAAGCACCATACTGGTTTAAAAAAGGAGACAACAAATGTTTCAGGGAGGCTATTTTAAACCCTGGAATTTTGTCGTATTGAGAGTCTGTATGATGATAGAGCAGGAAACGGTGAGACAGATAAAAATTTCTGAAACCTATCGTGATAAGATAAATTAAGGAGTAAAAATGTTCGACACTATTCTACTAATTACTATTCATTTGAATCTAAAGAGAGTTTTAAGACATCTCTCCCTCATTCTCCGCCTGGAGTCTTTATTGACAATAAGAAAATATTTATTTTAATTTGTGAAAAATATTGTGCATCTATTTACTGTGTATCTAAACAAATGCTTTTAACTGTACATTAAAACATGTAGCCTGCTCGCACTGCAGCTTTACTGCAATGGGAGGTGATGTGACCCTGTGAAGACCTGAATGCTTTCATAGGAAGCCCAGGGCACCAGACGCTTTTTGAAATAAACATCTAAAGGGTCAGGCTTTGAAAGCATGCGGGGGTTGGTCTGTCCCTTTGCAGGCGCAAGTCACCCCCTCCTTTGATACCAGCAGCTCGTGACATTTCAGCTGCTTTGGCGTCTCTCTGAACATTCTCAGGCCCCAATAGAGAATTTGTTTATTTACGGCATTAAATGGCAAAAGTTGGAACATGGAGGTGTAGAGAACAAGAGGATGAAGGACCTTGAAGACAGAGGGGGTCAGAAATAAAAGTTTACAAGTTGAACAGGCCGGCAGTTCAAAAACCTGAAGTGATGTAACAATGGCAGGATGACTGAAATTCTGCAAAATGCAGTAATGGTGACATCCAATCAATGGTTTTTTTTTATGCAACACTTTCTGTCAAAGTAGGTTAAAATTGCTCTCTTTTTTTCTTTTCTAGTATAAGCTAAGAGACAGAAACATGGGCTTTGTGTTCTCCATTTGCTTTTCGTTCATAGAAAGTCCTGGTCCACTGCCTTTGATCTTTTATGAGCATTTTCTCCTATGGACAGAGCTATTAACAGGGGTACTGCTGCAAATAACTTTGTTTTCTTTTTGTTTTCTGTCCTTTGAAAGGACCAATCATTAGTGATTTTGTGTTAACTGTACCTTTGTCCACTGATAGAGATACTTCTATTATATTTAAATATTCTATAGATATTTGTTTGCAGACTTTGGTTCTGTGTATGTCATTGTTCTTTACAAACTGTGGAAAACATTGTAAAACATGGTGGCTAATGTAACCTGAAGAGCCCCTGGATCAGTGTTTCTGTGTTGCTTTTGGGTGTATGCTCTGGGTGAGCTACAAAAGGGAAATGCTGCAACCATAGAAAAAAGAGAACAGAAAAGCAGAAAAGCGCTAACAATACTAAAACCTGCTACAAACACATAAGTTATGCTAACACACAAAGCTAAAACTACTAGAAATAACTGCAATGTAAGAACTGCAAACTAGCTCAAGATAACAGAAGTGCTCCAGATAACCAGGAAAATCGCACTAACTCACAATGAACTAATATATAGGATTTTCAGACAGCTTAAGTATTTGAACATGTCACGAAGTCTTGGTTCTGTTATGAACTTTCTTTTGAGTATTCAGTTTTACTTTGCTCCATGTTTTCTAGTTTTTTGATTTATTTCTTATTTTGTTGTGTTTTCTGGTTATATTTTAGGTTTTTAGGTTTTATTTGTTGCAACTCAGCTGCCCCCTCTCTTGTGTTCTCCTTTTTCCCTTGCTCCTTTCCAGTCTGCTATGTTCACACCTACTCCCTATCTGCTTTCGTTAGTCCTCTCTTTGTTCAGGCTCCCATAAATACAATCCTTATTGCAGTTCCTCAGTGCTGGTTCCTTGTCTAACTTCATCCAACTATGAGTCTTACCTGCGTCATGATTGTTTTCCCCTGATGCCCCCCATGGTTTCTGGTTTAACTTTTCTGGGGTTTTTGGATTCCTGCCTCAGTTGTTTGTTTACCTGGCATTAAATCTACAAAACTCCCTCTGCCTCCCTGCTTTGCATTTGGGTCCTCAAGCCATGGCCAAATCCTGACAGAACAAAATATCTAAATGAAAACTTTTCTCTTCTATTGCCTTCAACTGTCCTCTTACTATCTATGTTTATGCTGATTATATGTTCTATAGGCGGTAATTCACAGTTATGTCTATGTCCGAATGTCTGGTCACATTTGAGGTTAATGATAGTCTGGAACACCTGGAACACTTCACAAATGTGGAGTTTGTTAACTCTTCCTAACTTGTATTTTTTTTTTTTTTACTTGTAGCCTTTTAACCTTTAGCATGTGTTACATGTGTTAGCATAATTCATGCGTTTGTAGCAGGTGTTGTATTTGCAGAGTATGAATTTGCAGCCCATTTGTACTTTGCTGCTCACTGGTTTCTGTGATTACAAAATTTCTCTTTTGCAGCATTTTTCCTTTACATGTTTTTTTTGTATTTGTTTATACAACTGCTGTTTTTTGCAAATCCGCTCTGAGTTTGCAGTCATACTTTTGCATATTTGCTGTGCTTTTATGTATTTGTAGTGTGTTTGCACCCCTCAGTGACACCCAGAAGGAGTGAACTCTGCACGTCAATGACTAAGTGCAATCTAATGGCTTTCCTTCATTAAAAAGAACGCTTTTTAGCAATGAATAATCAACTCAACTTGACTAAATTGTTTGATTACTTTGAATAATTGACAATGCATGCTCCTGACTTGGAATCTGTCTATTTGTCTATTTGAATTTCCTTCTTTTGTAAAGTGCCTTTAGTTTGCATGTGTCTTGAATGGGCACTACATAAATAAACTGAACTGAGCTAAAAATAAAAAGCAAGGACACAAAACTACCCAACTGTACAGGAGTACTCTGAAATAAAGACAAAGGCCTTGGAAAATGATTCAGTTGTCAAAAGTGTAGCAGATTTGGGGATAGAATTGGCCTCTGAATATGAGCCAAGATGCTGTTATATTATAACAGAACCAGTTTACAGTTTCAAAATATTGAATTTTAAAAATAAGACTTTAGTATAATTGACATGAATTAGACATTCAGTTACTTCACAAATATGAAACAAGGCAAAGGGAGAAATGTAGCAAAGATAGTAGCTTTACCAGCAACTTGAAGAGGAAAGCCAGTCTTTGTTTAACAATCAAAGCCTATTATTTTCCCTCTTCTGAACAGGTGGTTAGAGGCTACAGGAAAAGACAAGGTTATATGTTAATGAAGGTAAAAACACACAAACATACACAATCAACCACAGGAGCGAACAAATCCCCTCAAATGCAGACTAATGGTGTTTATGCACGCACATAGAGATTGGACTATGTCTCTCTAGCCTGCTTCTCATATGCAAAAAATATCTATTCAGTATAAATATTCTGTGCATAGAGTTCAGTGCACAATAAAAATTTTAAAGTTGGCCAATTTCTTCCTCAATTTCACAAATAGAGAGTCGCAATTTTCTAATTACAGCCATAGATTTTTTTATTCAACTGTACGATAAATTTGAAAATTAATTGCAGCGTTTTTCTTCAGTAGCAGATCAGAGACTAAATATGAACTCCCCAGAGCGAACCTCTGGAAAACTAGAAATTAAATGTATTAGTTTAAAAGCAAATTCCACTGAAACTGAATGAAAATTGAGTATAATTATTTTAAGATTCACAAACTTGATTTTAAAATTTGTTTTATTGTACTAAAAATCAGTTTGACAAATTTTACTTGCAGTTCTAGAATGGATCATCAACTCTACAGTTCAGTTTGTTTGGGGGTTTTCTGCTGCCACACATCCTTGAGAAAGACAAAGTAATCAAACACAGATTTATATCATAACCAATGAAAAGGATGCAAAACTCTCAGCTTTGTATTAAATTCATTACACACATAGGAAGTGTCACCTAAAGAAATATTATTGCATATCACTTTCCATGCAGGATGATTATGTTTTTTTTCATGCAGTAATATATTTCAATAGCTGTTTGGAACAGACTCCTGTCGTGTGAAGCCATAAGGGGAACACTCAATGCAGACCCGTTTCTATGCTAATCGAACGTTTTAAACGTTTTAACAAAAACACATAAAAACATATAATAAAGTTGATAAAAACAGAGTTTTGCTGCTGGTTATATGTCATGTATGAAGCTCCACTATATGCAAAGAGGTAAACTGGAAATTCAATGCTATAAAATGCTGTTTCAAAGCAGATAAGTTCCGTTTAAATTAAATTTTTTGTTAATTTCCAATTTATTATATACCTCTTCAATTTCATTTTCAGGAAAACAATAAAATCAATGATTTTGAATTTTGCATGTGTTGATTCACTTTTGACAAAACAATTTCAGTTTCTGATGGTGCAGATTTGTGCCCATTGGCAGATTGCATGGCTGGCCAAAAAATTTCTTTTCATATCTACTTGCATTACAGTTGGAGAAGGGAGTCAAAGACATAACTGTATCAATTTTTTTTTAAAAATACATTGATGTTATGTTACATCTGGGGTCTGCTGATTGTCATTAAAGGCTGCTTGAACAGTCTTTTGTTGTCATGGTGATAAATTTACCAGTGCATCTGGTAGAGACGTGATAAGAAAATGCTGAAGATTAAATGATTTAGTTTTGTATTGTGTCTGTAAAGATGAAGATTTTAATAAATAAAATCATACAACTCTGAGCCAATTGACAGAAGAAAGCTAAAGGGTTGACTTTTCATCTGATTTTTTTTTTTACTTAAATTTAATTAGATCTGCAATATTTTAATCTGAGCTCTGTAATGCTGTTTAAATGTTTCTATCCCTTTTAGGCATTGTAATAATTTGTTGACCTTATCCAAATAATTTTATTTATATAACAGACAGTGATGATGTACTTAAAATGAAGGGTTAGGGTTAGGGTCAGAAAACAATAAAAACGTTTAAACATTTATTTCTTCATCAAAAACAAAAAAAAAAACATAACAAAGCAAAACAACTTATAATTTCAAAAATTATACAATTGTTAAACAACAATTAATTTAGAGGCACTTTTTTCATAATTTTGTTTCTTATGGTTTTTAAAATCGAAGTGTCAGCATCCTGCGCAAAGACGCTGAGTTAGCAACTAGTAGGCTAACACAATTGAACAGTTAGCCAGTGGCTACAGTTTAGCGGCTAAATAAGCACATTCCCCCTTGAGCCAAAATCAGTTTTAAAAAGCTTGGTAATTTTCGTTCAAATTTATTAGATGAACACAAAAATTCTTTAAATAAAATATGTATTTTTTATATTTCACTATGAAATGCAGCTTTTATTTAAGAAGACATTAGATGTTCCTTTGAGAACATTAGCTAGCTAACAATATCAAGAAGACCAATGGTTTAAAATTTGGATCCCAAGGCCTGAATTCCTAAAAACTTTAGATGGATTTCTGCTTCAACACAAAATAAACAATTATTAATGAGCAGGACTCTTAAGAACCAGACTTCATGATGAGAAGTTAAGAACCAGGAAGGCATCTTAAGCTGCAGGATGCTGGTCCTTAAAAAAATTATTTTGACAGACGGGTCACTGTCATGACCTTGGCCCTGATAGCTGGATTTGGCTCATCTCTTCCACCTGCTTAGCTCCGCCCAGCGCTCACTGTCACCTGTTCCTGTTTCTTATTTAAGCTGACTGTTCCCAGCCATCAGTGCCAGATTATTTAGGCTGTGTGTGAAAGTTTTCTGGGGAACCTGTGTGTTTCTGCTTATCTGATTTTGACAAGTTTCTGCCTCTTGACTTGAGTACTGTTTGCCGCGGTTCTGCTCTGTTTACCTGATCTGTCTTCGGACTGTTACCTTGGTTCTACCTGCTTACAACCTTGGATCTGTCTCCTGACCCCTGCTTGGGTACTCCTTTGGTACCTCTTTGGTTCTTTGATCTTCTAGACTGAAAACCTGCTCCTGCTTTGACTCTGACTTTGGATTCTGCCTCCGAATACTTCAGCTACTCCGCGTCTGCTGGCTTCTGCTTTTCAGTCTGCTCTGCTTCTCTTCTGGAACTCTGGGGGCGCCTCCCGCCACATGCTGCGGAGAAACAATCCTTATGGATTCCACTCCTTCCTCTGGGCTCAGGCTGAACTTTTAACCAGGTTAGTGACTCACATGCTCGTTATCGTTTCCAGTCTGAATTTCGTGAACACTAACCTGAGTTTCCACCTCTACAGAGTATCCAGAGATTCTGCCCCAAGCAGTTAATAAACTTGCTTTGAAAACACTTTGATTGGTCTGCTTTAATTCTGGGTCCTTTGTTCTGAGCTTCTGACAGGTCAAATATAAAGCTTTGGAGAAATTTAATGCAAAGACATGGATCAATAATAGCAACAGCCAGTATGCCCACCCTCCTGAGATCCATAGCTCAGGTGGAAGCTATGCAGGCTTGAAAAATATGTCGGTAATAGAAACAGAGCAAGAAAACTTTAGTGTTAAAGAAACACTATCAGAAGTACAGTTTTTAGTTTGCCCTCAGCCATTTTTTGTTACATAACTGGGGTTTAAACTACCACACAATAGTTTTTTCTAAAGAGGTTAAGAAAAACAGCTAAATATACAACCAAACTGCCATTTAGTCCTCCAATGTTGACTATAATAATTTTATCCGGTGAACCTTCTGTGAGTCGTTAATGTCTGGTTTCTGGGGAAACAAGTCCTGTTTTCATGAGACATCACTGCTTCCATAAAGAGGGAAATTTATGTGCCTAATATCTGTGAAATTATGGATTTATGTTATTTTTTTTTGCAATGCTGTGGACGTGATGAACGCCTTCAATGAAATTTGAGAGAGGAAAAAAAAAAAAAACAATTACTGTAGGAGGAAAAGAGTGTTTGAATAATTAAGTGAAAGCAATGAGTGATGGAACATAATGAATTGGAACCAGCTATTAAATATCTAATTTGTTGGAGAGCAGATTATTATTTTTGAGGAAAAAATCACATTGTTATTGAGCAAAAATATGAGTGCTCACATTAAAACATAAGGTCTATTATTAAGACAGTATTGTGGTTAAAAGGTTTTTATAAGATGGAACCAAAGAGGCTTTAATTAAACAGCAGCTGACAGATTTGTCAAATCAAACAAAATTTTTAGTCTTTACTGAAGGTTTGAAAACACACCAAGGGCGAATACAACTTGAAAACCAGCTTGCAATCACAGCTGATTGCAGATCAGGTGTTGGATTTTTCTTCCTTTCCTTTTTTTTTTGCAGGACTATGACGACAAATTAGGGAACCATTAAAAGGGAGATATCCTACTGCTTCTCTCCTCAGCTATTTCCTTGTTTGTGGACTGAGGATGGCTGCTGGCATGACAGGAAGGGCCTCATTGTGCTTCAGCATTGAGGTTACGTAAGATCTCGGCGTGCAGACATGGACACACAGAGGGTCATGATGCACAGACTCAGCACAACAATGCAGATCCTGACTGGGATGTGTCTGCAGGACGTTTTAAATGTGGCAGCTGAGATTGTGGTGATCTGATAAAGACAGCTGTTTTGAGATCTCAAAAAACAGTAATGTCCATTTTATTTATTCACATTGAGCTAAAACAGCAATCAAAATAGTAATAAAAAAAAACACAGTTTTGGAATTACAAAGCAGTAAAAATAAAGCCGGCATTCCTCAGGTGTTACTCATGTTGCAAAGGCCAACGGCACGCATGCACCTAAAATTAAACGTGGTGAAACTTGTCTGACTCAACCTTAAACTGCTTGAAAAATGACTTCCTTAACTGTAAGCGGGTGTAAGCACTTTACAACACAACTGTAGTGCTTAACTTTCTTTTTTTTAAACCTCAAAGCCTGTTAAAAAAAAAAAAAAAAACTAAGTATGCTTAAATAAGAGGTCTCAAAGTTGTTTTAGGATTATAAACCACACTTGTGAAGAATTAGATGTTTACTTTAGATAAGGAACTTCATAAAGTGTAAATACCAAGACGAGAGAGGCAGGTTTTCCTCTACTACAGCAGAGATAAAACAAACAACAACACGTCAAGTATGTAGTAAACTAAAAAACAGAGAATTTAAAGGTGTAACAATTCCAGATCTACCTCAGTCACATAGATGAGCGGGATGGCGCTGTAGTTCTTCCTCATCCCTCCTCTCCCTCAGAACCTGAGGTCAAGGTGCATGGAAGTGGATGCAGCCGCAGACCTCCCGAAGACCCCTGCAGATCACAGAGCTCCCGTCAGGCGCTCTGAAGCTTCAGGACAAGCCTCCTACAGAGCAGGAGCTCGTCTCTGTGGCTGTCTGCTCTCGTGTGCAACAGTCTTATTGTGAAATCTTGCTCTCCTTGTGGCAGCAGAAATCAGAATCAAACCAGCAGCACCTCTAATGCTCAAATTCCTCTGCAGGACGTGCGTTTCCAACATTTATAGCTATATAGGACTCTCTAGGGTAAAGGCAACCTTAAGAGGAGGCAGAGCAGGTCTTTTTGTGATCCCTATCAGACATCAGGCTTAGATTTGAACAGGGAGGCAGAAACCTGCCAATCAGGAGCAAGCCGGCAGAGGATGAAGAGGAAGGAGAGATGTTTTAGGGAAATGAATGAACGCAAATGTGAAGTTAGTGCAGGAGTCATTCCCTAAGGGACACACATTTTTCTCAACAGGACAGGCAGAGCTAATCTGCACAGCAGATAACAGACTGTATGTTTACGTGCCTGGACTCTGCACTCCCTCTAAGGCTCAAAGGGACATTCTGTTCAAACTGAGAAGAAGCCTTGATGCTGCCTTTTTTTGTCATCCAGCCAACTGAAATGATGATAAACAAGCGTTATTTTGAGCATCCTTTATCTTTTTGTTCTTAAACATTCCCAAGGAATTACTGTGCTGTAGGTAAGCCACTTTGAATCCATGTAAGGATATCCACTTATCCACTCAAACACT
Organism: Cyprinodon brontotheroides; assembly: GCA_018398635.1. Lineage (NCBI taxonomy): Eukaryota > Metazoa > Chordata > Actinopteri > Cyprinodontiformes > Cyprinodontidae > Cyprinodon > Cyprinodon brontotheroides. Next base: position 5,900,140 of record JAGKQL010000003.1, on the reverse strand, counting down.
TCTTTAAATCTCTGTCAAAATATAATAAAAAGAGAAAACAAAATCAAAGAAAGGAAGATATATGTTAAGTTTCATAAAAGAGGAAATTGCACATAAAAATACCTATTATTGACATTTTAAAGCAAATGAAACTGCAGCAAAAAGTAGCATCTTGGGTAAAGTCCCCATAACAACAATTATATTAAATGGTTGTTTGGGAGGCGTATCACCACCTTTACAGGTGGTTAGAGTGTGAAACAATGAATGAATAAATAAAATTCCTTTATTTCTTAAATGCATTGGAGCAATGTTTGGGTGCATCTGGTTGACTCCGCCATGAAATTATCATTTTATGCCTTTCAGCTGAATAATGATCCAAAACTTAGGACCTAATTAATTAAAGGTGTAGCAATGACTCACAAGACGACACAACAAAACCCACAACTTTTAATGTTTAGCATTTTAGTTTCTGAATCCAAGGAAAGCCATGTGTGGTGAGTTGAGAAAAAAGAACCAAGAATGATCAAGATTGTGCAAAAGAGTTTTCAGCAGGGGTTTGAAAGCATTATTACATAAAATAAATGAGAATGTTGGATTTATGTCCACTTAGTAATGCAATGAGATTAATGGCAGTTACCGCAAAAAAAATGCATTCTGAGGGAGGTATACATCTGATGGAAAACTACTGCATTAATTGAGACAATGAAAAGAAAAACAAATCCTTGCATGAAGCAACATAGATTATTTATAACAAAAAATGATTAAACTGATTTCCGACAACATATAACAACATAAGCGGTACACATCATCCTTACAATAATTTACGGCATATTTTGGTATGAAAATACATCAGATTTCCAGAATAAGATAAAATGTACAGAAAATTTCCAGCTTTCGGACTATTTTGTTTATTTATTTTGGGGTTGAACAGCATAAAAAAACAATTTATAAGGTCTTTTATTAAAGTTTTTTTTGAGAAAGCTCACTAATGGATTATCTCTTATAAGAAAGAAGACATCAGACAAAAACAGTAGTATAGTAATCTATGGCCTCCTGTCAATTGTTTGCGTAAAGCTTAGTTTTACTACGCAATGATTTAAAGATATGATCTATTTATTTTACAAGTAATGATCCAAGGCTAGTTTAGATTTAAAAAAGGAAGCATTTAACCTCATTTCCGCTGCATTTAGTGTTTGATTCCTATCATCCTATCATGTCTGTAATCAGATTTAATTTAACATAGTTTGGGATTTTCATAAACAAAACAATTCTGTTCTACCTACCACACCCTGTGATCTGATTGCATAGGGAGGAGACCTTCATAGAAAAGGAACATATCTGTTGCTTTCCATATATTTGAGTGTATAGGGTCAAAAAAAGCAGACATTATTAGAGGGAGACATTAATTTATCTACGGGAGGAATCTTTTTTTTTTTTTTGCTATAATCTGCTTCTCCTGTCATTGAGCATCAGACACAAAAGATGGACAATAACATGAGAGTAATGGCTCCTATCACAGCCTATATGTTTACTAAAAGAGATTGGAATAACTAGTGCTTTAATGCACACAACCCTGTGATGGATACGAGTTGGGAAGGACCCAGAAACTATTCCGTCCATCCATTTTCCATCATGCTTATCCCAAGCAGGGTCGCAAGGGGTGCCTAGCTCAAGCTGTCTACGGGCAAGAGGTGGAGTACACCCTGGACAGGTCACAGTCCATCGCAGGGCAACACAGAGACAAACAGGACAAAAAACATTTCACACACACACCTATAAAGAATTTGGAGAAGCCAATTAACCTAACAGTCATTTTTTGGACTGTGGGAGAAAGCCGGTGTACCCGGAGAGAACCCACGCACGCTCAGGGAGAACTCCATCCAGAAAGACCCCGGAATCAAAAAGAAACTAACCACGGAAAATGGAGTTCTTTAAACATGTATGAAGAGGAACATACAGAGAAATCACTAGGAATAGGTTTCTTAGTGAATTTACAAACTATTTGCTTTTACTTTCAAATGCTCTTTTAATAATGGCTTCTTCCTCACTGAGCGGTCTTTCAGCCCATGTAGCTACAGAATCATTTCAGTATAGGTAATGACCTTCTCTACCCGAGGAAGAAAGATGGAGGTCCATCATTCTCTTCTTGAGCTTCAATGATTTCTTCTGGGTTTTGCTCTATCATACAAGGAAGCATTTCATTAGAGGTCCTGCCTTAAAATGCACCCACAAGCGACTAATCTTTCCTAAATTACTATAAGCAGATCCATCTGAAGCGTGCAAAGCCATGACTACCTGACCTTTACCCAAAAAAGGAATATAGATATTAGTATGTATACTTCTAAACTCTGAGAAAGTAATCAGACTGTTTTGCAGAACTGGGACAACTTTAAACCCAAACACTTAGAGGACCGGCCAAGAAAATGAAAATACCCAAGGCAGAGACTCTGACCTATTAAATGAAGCCAAAATTTGGAGAACAACAGTTGGATGAACGGTAGGAAAAGATGTAATGCTTCCCCGAAGGAGCTCAAAGTGCTCATGGGAGAATGTTAATGATGCAGGACAAGAAGGGAAACAGAAGGCAGTGATGTCAAATAGAGGTGAACACTCTAAGGGATGATAAAGAAGCATCTCTCTGTTAGGATCTACCCTTTTTGCTTTTCTTGTCCCCTGTTGCTGGCATCGCCGCCACCTCAGCCTGATGCTGCATCAGCAGTCACAAAGGCAGAGGCTCAAATGATCTGCTCCATTTGCAGACGATGATTCAGATTGCAGCCGTCAGCCACAGAGACACAGACGCAACTGAAGAGCAGCTAATGAGCCCCTTGCTGAATAGGAAACATCAACTTAAGCTGGGAGTGCACAGGGGATGCCTTATAATTATGCTTCACAGCACCAACAGCTGATTGTTCTGAAATTGCTTGAAGAATTTAAATAAGACCCTCTTTTTCACTTTTTAAAACAAGTCCTCTGATGTCTGCATACAGATGGGAAATAATCGGTGTTCCCTAAGATGCTGAGAGGAGAGGATGCCAAAGCCATTTAAGTCTAACTGATAAAGCTGTGATGACAGGCCTGACACAGCAATACCAGTTAAGAGAGAGGGCGCCCTCTTTTGGCCACTAGCACATACTACAAAGAAGCAGAAACTCACATTGGAAAGATTTTCATCTGCTGCTCCAATATCCTCCAAAAAGCTAGTGCGAGGAAGAAGTGATAAAACAGAAAGTTTCCTCATTTAACAGCTCCAAGTGTCTGAAAATGAAAAAAAAGATCAGATGGTTAATCTCAGTTCATGTAACCTACAATGCATTGGACACAAAAATAAACTTTGATTTCACTTGGATTTTATGTAATAGACAAACAAAAATAAGTGCCTAATAAGTGAAGCAGAAGAAAAACTTTTAATTTTTACTTTTTTTATTTAATAGTGTGCCACACTTTTTTCAATCAGCCCACTTTTACTCTGATACACCAAACTCAAATCCATTGCAAACAACTTCTTCCAGATTCACCTATAGTAAATATAGAATCCATTATCTGTTAAAAAACCGTGAAAACCATCCAACTCCCTAATTCAACATCCCTAATATCCATTTTGAGTTTTTTTAAGGTTTTAATGCATAAAATAAAATAAATTGAACTTTCTATCGATATCACAATGGAGAAATTAATTATCTGCATCCATTCCCTTTGGGGGGCAGTGGGCTGCCATTGTGCAGGACCCGAGGAGCAGTGAGGGGATGTTCAGAGACCCAGAGTGGCAGTCTGTGGGAGTGGGTTTCAAATTCACAACCTCAGGTATCCAAGCCCTATGCCGCCACTCCCCTATAAATCTTTAAAAGCATAAAACCTGCTTATTCATGGGTTTCACATTTGAATTTAAGATTTAAGAGTCGGTCTCAGCAGATGGCCGCCACACTGAGCCTGGTTCTGCTGGAGGTTTCTTCCTGTTCAAAGGAGTTTTTCCTTCCACTGTCGCTACAAGCATGCTTAGTGTGAGGGGATTGCATTTGAGTCAATGAGTTGATGCAATCAACTGGTTTTCACTTAGATAGAAAAAAAACTTTGGAATCAATTTGACTGGATGATCTGGTGAACTGTAAAGTGCCTTGTGTTGTGAATTGGTGCTATAGAAATAAATTGAATTGAAATTCTTTGAACAGAATCGTCATATTCGACTCAGATGAATACCATATACTGCCTTCCTGCTGCTCCTACACTGCAATCGAAATATGTTGTCTTTACTGTTACTTAAATGTTTATAATACTTAGTGGTGCCACTGTACAAGTGACCGACAGGAATACAGATGAGAACCAGCATTTTGTCATAACTGCAGACTCGAGAATGACATATGAATGAGATCATTGCTCAATCATAACACCTCAAACCCGAAAGGATATTTAAGCCAAAGTGCAAATTCCTCAGTGGTCACCATGATAAGTGCTATCCAAATAGTGTAGCTAGCAAGGAAGTTGCATGCTTCCTGTCAGATTTGCATGTTATTCAGAGGAAAAACCATGGACTCTCCTGGTGTCCTCCTGTTGTCCTACGGTGCATCTTCATAGGAACAATAAATTAATCAGATCCCATATTGGAACCGTTTTTTGACTAATGTCTCCTGGAAACACAATCTCTGTCCCTTAAACTAATTCATGGGATTTATCCTGCAAAAAAACTATAAAAAAAAGAAACTGATACTGGTGTGAACTGCACATCTGTTACACATTTGTTGGGTCTATGCACTAAATCTTTGTGGAAACATTTCTGTAACTGTGTGGATTCAAATATATTACAGTTTCAAATATTTATGGGAAATGTCATATTTGGTTTTCAGTATCATTTTAAAAAAATCTTTTATTATTTTTGAAAATCACCATAGCTAAATTTAATTAATTAAAAAAGCCTTAATTAACTTTAATATTTTTGTTCTATCTGAACCCAAACTCATCAAAAGACATATTTTATTTATATTACATACACACACACACACACACACACACACACACACACACACACACACACACACACACACACACACACACACACACACACAACACACACACACACACACACACACACACACACACACACACACATTTTAAAAAGTAGGCTTCCTATCTTCCAATTATCTCTGTTAGCATAGGCACCTCCTAACTTCTCTAGCTCCCCTTAGGAGCATTGTTTGACAGAAATGCATTTTTTATGTGACATGTACTCTATGAGACAAATGCTTATTACCACACCTTCATATGTTTTGGGTTTTATAAAGGAGAGCTTTGTCTGTTTGCTATATTAGTGTAACTTTTGCTTTTTGCAAAAGTTGAAGGAACAGGAGCTCTGACATGAGATAGCAGCCATGATTAGAGGTGTTCTGATTGAGCAATAAGTCAAGGGAAAAACAGGTCCAAAGGGTGGAAAAAATTAGGAAACGCAGGTGCAGATAATTAACTAATCAACAGAACTAATGGTTGGAAGGAATAAATCCAACAATCCAGGAACAATGGATAGGGGAAGTAAAGACCATATCACAAAACAAATCATAAAAAGTAACACAAACTGAAAAACAACTGGCAAACAAAACCAGTATAGAAAACAACAAAAGCAAAAGGTAACAGAATATGACCAAAACTGCTAAACCAAAACAAAAATTTAATTCATTAAGTAAAAAAAGTAAGAGAAAAATAACAAACATAGGCAAATTAAAAGATTTAAAAAAAAAAACACAACACCCCCAAACCATGTCACCTTTGGCTGTTATGGATGCACTGTTGATAATATTCCCTTTCCTGCTAAATAAATAAATATTCTATTCCACTATATATAATAATATCCATCTATTGTATTAATGAAATAAATTTTTTAGTAAAGTACAAATGATATTTATCAAACTACCGTTGCTGTTCAAATCCTGCAACTGACCTAATGATGAGTATAGTGGACTTAATATTCTAATGTTCAAAATAAAAGCACACAAACCTGCTGTTTGGTTTTCAGAGCTGCTGAATCATCTTTAGCATTTCCAGCAGTTATTTTCTTTCTCGGGACCCGCTCCTCAAAGTAAGATCTATCCTTCAGCTGTGTGAAATGTTGCACTCTGCAGTTTTCCTTAAGCTGAGCCTAATCCTACGGTGATTAACAGACATCCAATACAGACGCTGAGCTGAAAGCTTATTAAAATCCTAAAAACTCACTTTCATTTGGTGATTGAAAAGGTTTTGGGGGTACACCTCTTTTTGTCTCCTGTGTTTTATCTTCTAAATGTTTCTCCTTAGCATATGGGTGCACATTCTAAATCCTTGCTTACAATTGTTCAATTTCTTGCCAATTTATTTTGTTACGATGAACCTCTCCTTCTGCTCCCACAGTAAATATGTGGCTCACACAGATATCTGTTATCCTTCCTTTGGAAAAGCTGACCCATGATCTCAATCACAGATCAGACACATTTTTGGCACTTTGCGGTGCCCTTGAGTCTTTTGGTCACTAGGATTCTAGTTTTTTGTTTTTTTTTCCTTTTATAGCACTATTTATGTTTGCTTGCTTCTGTTCTCCTCTTCTGATGGCTAAGGGGTGAGGTGGACATGAGAGGATTAACTCCTTGTTTCTTGTTCATGTGGATTATATTGTTTTTCTTTTATATAAATTCTATATACTTATATATATGTTTTTATTTTATTATTTTTTTTCTCTCTCTCTTTTAATGTATGTATGTGTAAAGCGGCACAGGTTTGTTCTTTGTATTGTAACTAATCTAAAATTAATAAAAATAAAAAAATCCTCAGAACTCACTGTTTACCTTCTACTTAAAAGTTCTTATTCTAGAGTTATCATTATTTGCTTCAATTCTTTTTAATATATACATCATGTAATCACTGTGGTCATAGAGGTTGATGTGGCTCACCACACAGGGGGACATCTTTCAGGGGCGGAATATGACTTTTTTAGTTTTTTGCTCTTTTCGAATTCATGGGACGCGTCCTCAGAAGGCCAGATTCAAAGGACGATTATGTCATAGTGCCGAGGTCTGGTCGGATTCCAAGACTCCTTGTTATGCGGCCTACAAATGCGTCCTTTTTGCCTGATTTGAAGGACAGGTCCGACATATCCCAAGATTCATTGCGAGACCAAGCAAACCGGCTGCTCTGTGATAAGAGGAAATGATACTTGGTGCTGAACAGTCGGGAATATTTTGAAGTTCAGTTTAATATAATCCAAGTATGTGACTAGTTCCGTCTTAAATGAATAAAAATAGTTACTTTAATGGTAACTGAGTCAGATATATGGCGGTAATGTTTGGTTTATTTAATTGTTTTTATCTGTTAATGTGTAAATAGTTTTGGCTGTAATTTGAGGACAGATTCTAATACCGGTATATCTACAGTGTGGGGACTTATAAATCAGATTTTATTTTTTTTAAAGGGGAACACCGTTTTTTACATTATTACATCATGTTCTACTCCACCCATATGAGTTTTGTATCATTTGGAGCTGTTCTGAAGATATTTCCGCGGAGGTTAGATCCGGGCAACGCCTTCCAATGGGCAACTAATTTGAAGGCACAAACCGAACTGTTCATAATTTATTCTTTATGGTACACCAGCATTCATAACATGTTGGAGAATTACTGTCCCCCAGACATCCGCTTTATATTTTTAGGCCCGAGCAGCAAAGGCTGCAAGAGCCTATTGTATTTCAAAAGTTTCTTCTTCTTATTATTATTATTATTATTATTTAGGTTCTTTTGGCATTTCTAACGCGCATTTACAGAGGAACTTCGCATATTCAAAAATTCAGGAAAACGTGGCAGTAAATTGTCCCCCGCGTGAAATAATAATAGCCGGTCTGTAATGGAATCCAAAATGGCCGCCCTCAAAATGCCGCCACAGCGCCCCCTAACGTGAGTTGGGGAAACTGTAAGTCAGTCACAGAGATTTGAACTTGGCACACAGGTAGATCTCATCAAATCATGAAAGTCTCTTTGGAGGTATGCCCTAAAAACCCACAGGAAGTCGTATTACTTTTGGCTCAAAGTGCGATTTTTGGCCATTTTTCATTTATATTTATATTTGCTTTAAAACAAAGTGGCGCGTGCGTACAGTATGACGTGTCATCTGCGCACCGGACTGGAGTTGCGACAGGCAGCCCGGGTCACAGGCAGCTACGCTCTAGTCCTTCTATTCATTCAGCGAGCTAATCTGAATCATTCAGTTCCATTTCAAGAGCGAGATCATCTGTGGTAGCAGCACTAGACATCTTCCAGGGTTTTACAGTTACCTATAAAACCCTTAGAGACAGTTTTTACCGCTTTTTTTTTTTTTTTTTTGCATCAAGGCTGCCTTAACATCAGCATGACAACTTACATATACCTACTTGTCCAAACTAGAGAGATTTAATACACATTTATTAGAGTATTTTGGAATAGATTTGTAAAACTTTGTTCAGAGCAACAAAGGGGGAATTTTTTCCTCTATTGCTCTGTTTTTGTGAACCTAATATAGTGTCTCATCTTGCCTTAATAACTGAATTTAAATCTAAACCCAATAACACCTATGTCCAGGCATCATACTGCTGAAAATAAGGAATAGGTTCTGTCTCACAGATAAATCATGTTGGAGCAATTGTGCATTTAAACCTCAGACATGAGTGACATTTGCTGGATAGACACTCAGCGAGAAGAAAGCCATTACCTTAAAAGCAACTTCTGTAATTCTAATTAGAGTTTTCCGCAAATCTCACACCTTAATTTTGGAGCTGTGACTCTGGTGTTCAGATACTACAACCCTGATTCGCCAAGACGACTATACTGAGCATTAAGTCCCGGAACATCATCCCAATGATCCAGAGACCTGAAAGCTACTAGAATATTCATCACCATCTGCAACATGTAGAAATTGTGGTCAGAATTCAAAGGTGTGTGCAAGCAATGTGAAATACAAACCTGACTCGGTTATATAAGTTCAATCAGGACAAGGATTGAAACAAAACTTTAAAGACCCTGATGAAAGAAGCTTGTGAAAAAATAGCTAAATAGCTAAATGTCATATCATACAGTTTAAATAGCAGTACCTAAAACCAAGAAAATGTGTTTACATTTTTAAGGTTAAAGAATAATAATTCAATAATTTTGGTAACCTTGAAAAGGAAAGCTTAGGTCCCATGTGATGCAATAAAGTGAGAATAATTTCTTTTTTTTGCTTTTTAAAAATCTTGTTTCAACTTTAACATATATTCAGAATTGCAAATAAGGTGTTTATTCATTTATTTATTTTTACTGGAGCGAGGTGGCAACTGTGGCAAAAAGTGTAAAGGACCAAAACCAACTACAAAACTTGTTTGCTTCAACCGCCACCAGAGGGAGTCCTTCTAATGCTTACTGATTTATTTAACAAAATGTAAAAATTTATGTTTGTTTAAAACTTTCATGGACTGTTCTACTTCCCTTTGCCGTTTTTTCCCCACATACTGTTTTGGAGAAAAGAAAGAAAACATTTATTAAAATGTATTTAAACAACAAATTTTGAACAAAAATGCTGGCTTGTATTTGTTTATTTCTTGTTTGTTTTTGTAATTTTCTCTGATTATATGAAACAAGTTAATAATGATGACCAGACTGACAAATGCAGTATTCACAGACAAATGTAAGGAAAATAGAAACCATGGCTTGTCTTTTAAGTGCTTGGAAGAAAGAAATGGTTGAGATAATTTTTTTCTTTCAAGCTTTAAGCAGGGTTAGGGTTAGGGATACTTATATATTTCTAAAAAGTTATCCTAAAAAAATTGCATTTTTTTTTTTTTTTGTTCCCATTTTCTTTTGCCATTTTTGTTTTGTTCTTTTACAAGATTGGGAAATGGAAACCTCTCTTTTTGAAGAAGCCCAGCTCATATGGAATCATTGATCTTCATGGGTTTTAGGGAAAAAAAACTGTTTGGATTTGACAATGTAATTTCATTTAACTCATGACTGAAGCAAAAAGTTTGTCCCCTCTCATTTTTTCCCCAAAAAACAGAACTCCAATATGTAATCATAATGAGAACAAAAAGTTAAATTATAGACCATTGTACACTTTTAAACATCTGGATAGAGATTTTATTTGGGCACAAAATTTTATTTAACAAATAAAGATAAAGCAGTCATAATTCACTGGGCTCCGGCTTTAGGAGGAACCCACTCATGGATCTTCTGCCGGGTGGTGGGGTACGGCACATACTGCTGCGAGGTCCCGCTCACGTTAAACTGGTGAACATCAGCGAGGAACTTCTTGGGCTCTGGAGGATGTGTGGTGGGTGGGTCTTCTGTCATACAGTGCAGCCAGCGGTGCCTTAACGATGTAAATGAATAGGGAAGAACGTTTTTGGTTACAGTTGCATTTATGCAACAATGTTCAACTTGATCAGAATTTAATTTAAAGCATCAAACTCTTTCATTGATTCAACATAGTTTAAGAACTTTATACAAAGATTGAACGTATTCTATAATTGTTTGTATGCATTAGAAATAAGCGGGATATCAAACCATTCAGCGGGCACCATGCTGCCATCCACATCCCACACTGTTCTCTTTCCATTCATCTCTGTGGTGTAGATCACCCAACGATGACGTCCTGAACAAAGAGATTGTTGGCAAAATCCGTCAGAATACGTTTTTGAATTGATCTTCAAGGTAAATGACTTGAAATCTAGAAAAGTTAACTAAAAACAAACCTGCTGTGACTTAAAAGACAATTTAATATCAAATATTTCCTCATCTTTTTTCAATTTGTTCTTATACTATCTTTTATTTATTTTAGGTTCACAGCGAGTACCCAAAAGTTTGGATGCATCAACTTTGTAAATCTGCAAGGAGGTAAGACCACCAAAACAGTATTTTTAAACAGATGATGTGACTAGAAGTCTGAAAGACTTTAGCCAAGCTGTAAAAAGGATAAATGGAACCAATAAACTAACCCAGTTTTTAATGAAATTTAAGAAATATGGCAGCATTGATCCAAGCTTGACTTTACAGCCACCAGTGCATGCAGGATATAAGATGAATCGGCTAAAAAGATTCAAAACTAACACGATTTATATACATGACATTAACTAAAATGCAGTTTATTCCAATCCGTTATCCTGAATTGAACACTTTTCATTTGAATAATGGTGCTGGGAAACTAGTTATTCTACTCTTAGTGACAACAGACAGCTGTCAAAAAGTATTTTACATTGCTTTATAGTTTGTATAATTGATAAACTTGAAAACAAGAAGTCTAACTCAATGTCAGAAGACTGAATTATTTGTATAATTTGTAACAGAAACTTTAAAATTTGTCAGAAATTATTAACTTACCAAAGAAATAGTGCTTCTTGTCCTCGTAGTATTTGTTTCCATATTTATCAACACCAATAAGGGTCCCTGTTTTCACATCATTTACCCTGCAACACGAGAAGAAAAATAAGATTTTAAACAACGACAAAATATTCTTTAAGTGAAAAATATTTTTAACCAAAGAACACGTCACTTCTAAATTAAAATTTGGTTGATTTCTTTCGAACTGCATTAGAAAATTTACCGTTAGCTGTCAACATGCTAACTAAGTTAGCTTCACGTAGACACAGAAATAAGCTCTAATTTAAGCCTGTTTCCTTCATTTCTCCATAATCTTAAAACAGAAGAAAACAGTTGTTGAAATGGTCTATCGAACTGACCTAAAAAACTGGAGTAAAAGACCCCTGAGTCCACCATGACCTCTTATTTGTCCCAAAGCCCTTCGGACCAGATTAGAATACTCCGCCATGTTTAGACGGAAGTGCGGCAAATATGTCCTGACGAAACAAGGCGAAAAGAAGGTTCCGCTATTAATGGAGACTTCTTTCTTTCCTTTTATTTTCTTTAATTTTCTAAACCCGCATTTGCGCTATTTCTAAATAGTCCAGTCTACTCTGGACATGTTGGATGTGAAGCTTCCAGTAGACCTATTAGTCAATAATCCTCAATAATTGTACACTGTCCCCTTTCAAATAAAAAATACTTTACTTTACCCACCTCTACCCAATCTAATCTGTTATGATGTCCAAATATATAATTGGTAGAGATTTTCTCAAATTCAGGGACAATTTGTGTGACGCCACCCTGGAGTAGGGTGACCAGACGTCCCCTGATTTCCGGGGACTGTCCCCGTTTTGGACCACCTGTCCCGGCTAAAAGCTGTCCCCTGAAATGTCCCCTGATTTTACCGGAGGCGAAAAATGTTGCGTGCGTAGACTCGTTGGTTACTGGGTAGAGCTGTTGCGCGCAAAAAATAGGTATTACGGTAGCTGGTTGCGCTGCTGATAACATAAAGATAAGGAACAGAGCGCACCACTAGAAGGGCGGTAAATTATCCTTTTGGATGTTAGCTGCCATTAAAACACAAAAAGAAGAAGAGCGCATCACTTTTAAAACAGAAGAAGAAGAAGAAGTGGAAGTTCGTTTTTTTACAACCTGTGGCAACTGATGGGGAGGTACGCTGAGTGATGGTAAGTGTGTTAATCAATTAATTTTATTCTGATCGGGCTGATCTTGTGATAAATGTTTGGTTTGTGTCCAGGTTAAAACAATAATAAAAAGTAAGACAAGACCACGAGTTGAGCATGAGTAAAAGACGCTGGGTTAAAATGTAGCAAAATGATTGAAAACTCCTTGTAAGGCGCTAATCTGGTACGCTGGTTCTCCAGGGATCAACAAGGGTTTGTATCATGGGCGTAGGTTTGCATAGGGACCATAGGGACATGTCCCCTACCAAAGTTTTGAACCGAGTCTAATTGTCCCGACCAATAATTGGATGTGAGCAACATGTTTATAATTTATAGCAGTGGCTCTTTTCCTCTCGCAGCTCCTCTGCCTGGTCTCTCCTGTCCCTTTCACCTAGCAGCGCATTGAACTGTGCTGCGCTGTTTAACTCCACTCTCTTTGGCTGTTCTGCCTTAGGTCCCGCCTTCTCTCTTTCTGATTGGCTGTTTTCTAGTCCGCTGTCAGCGGCGGGCATAACAGTGAAAATTTATTCACGCTAAGAATAAGCCCCGGTTACTACAATTAATATTGAGCTTCATGAAACTAGTCCCAATAGAGCAAATGAATATCCGTATACACTAAAAACAAACCTTTTTACATTTTCTTTACCGAAATATAGAAATAATTAGGAATAAACCGGGGAGTTCTGAGGAACCTAAAGTGGGCGAAGTAAAGGCTGTAGTAATGGCAATTTCTGATTCTGTACAACCACTAAAAAGAAAAATCGGCGTTTCCACTTTACAGATATTTAGTTTACTTTCATTACTTTATGGGTTTCATTTTTGATGACTACAGAGGTTCGGTATAAATTATTAGCAGGTGTTATTATACTTCTCTAGAAATAGGATAAAGAGAAGAACAAAACAGATGAAGAATATTAACATTGATTTTTATCTTACACATAGATTCCACACAGTCTATAAGTAAATTAGTACAAACATTAATGTCTGGTAAAAAAATGCTGGAATCTGACTGTTTATTTTTGGATATTATTAAATTACAGATAAGATAGTGTTATATTGTCTTTATAATTGTTAAAAGTGATTTTATATTTTAATAAACTTAGGCTCATTCTCAGTGTTGTGTTTGTAGATGATGCCAATAAAAAAGAAAATATACATAAGGAGCTATTTATACAGTCAGACAGTAGCAATATAGGACAATGATAAAAAGGTTGTGTTACATTTAATCCTTTACGGCTAAAATGCACTTATGCATTATATGATTATAGGAAACACAGATATCCAGTAATAATGGTGCAGGGCAGCTTGTAGGTGAAGCAGCTGCCATTCAGTGCTCAAGGTGATGTCTAAATAAACCAGGTGAAACTAAAATATTTCCACATGAGGAGTTCTGGATGGAGAATTTTGATTATATATGTATTGTAGTTTTACAATTTTGGTATAATTACTGATCTATGGGGTTGCTCTGTTGGAAAAAGACATTTTTTACATTTATATTATGTTTTAGAGTCTTTTATACTCCAGTTAATGATGAATCAATTATTAAATTAGTTGGACGATTATTGAAATAATCAATTAATGCTTCAAACATTGATAAACAGCATCTAATGAGTGTAGTGTTTTTTTTTTTAATTTTTATTAATGTAGCAAAATTATGCTTTTTCTCTTTTAACATTGAATTCCTCTTATCAGTACGGATGCTCACATCGAGCATAAAAAAGGGCGTGCATATTGCATAGCACCAATGACACCGACCAATAGTGTCCCTACCAAAGTTAAAAATCAAACCTACCCCCTTGGTTTGTATAAAGATGTTTTTTAGAATGGATAGGTGACCTTTAGTTTATATTTCAGATAGTTATTATAAAGTGAAAGTTATTTTAAATTTGTTTTGATGATTTATGGTTGCGATTTATGGTTATAGACTTCCAGTTTTGGTGTGCTTTTACTGCTCAGTTTGATATATATGAAAAGTTCCTTGAGAAAAAATAGGTTTCCGTGTAACAGAGAACTGAATAAGACAAGATCTACATGTATCTTCGAGAATGATGGAGGAAGAGATACAACTCACACCTCTGTTTAATGTCTTTCATTTATTATGTGGTTTTGCCTTTGTAGCACCTAATATTGTGGTAATTACATTTTAGTATTTAGATGTGAGATATTAATAAATAATAAGTTTTCATGTTGTACCATCCCCTAAATTTTTGGAGGTGATTTGATTATATAATGCCCTTCTCTGTTTTAGAATAATGTAAGATTGATGCTGGAGGAGTGAGCAGGAAATAGGAAAGACAGAAAGGAGATTGAAATGAGAGAGGAGGGTAAAACTAGGAACTCTGATAGAAAAAACGGTTGACAAGAAGGAGAAAAATTTTACTTTGGAGGAGTAAAGCAGAGAGCAGGCAGAAGTCAGAAGAGGGCTAGAAACAAAAGCTTAAGGTGGAGAGGGAAGAAAAACAGACAAGACTGAATGACCAGATGGCTCTTTCAAAGAAGAGGAAGTGTCATTTTACGGAGAATTATAATCAGAATTTCCATTGGGAAATTATATATGTATATGTTATTGCTGTTTTATAAATATGGACTATTCTTGGATTATATACATTGTGTTGATGTTAAGCCTATTCTGCTGTTCAATGGTTAAACTTGTTTAAGACATTTAAAAGGTTATTTTGCTTTTTACTTGCTATGTCTCTTTTAAGTATTATTTTACCCAAATTTCTACCAGGCCACCGCCTCAGACCCCGTTCAGTTAATATTTCTGTTTCCAAACATTTAAAATGTATAATATGTATTAATAAAGTTCGCGATAAAGCTGATTACGATTTGAGTGATAAACTAACATCATATTGAGTGGCGTAGTGTGCAAAGTATGCTGTGGAACACAGAGTGGCTGTATACCAGGTTAGTAGGAAAAATGAACCTGCTACTTTGAGACACACAGGCCCCTGATGTGGCTAGGTGACAGTAAGAAACATATATGAACCTTTACCTGCAGGCTTGACTACTACTTGTTTTTTTATGTTAATGAAGAAAAAAAATATTTCTTATAGGCATGTACAGTAGATGTAAACAGAATAAGTATTTGCTGTAATCTCTTTTTGAAGAGGTGGGGAACCCCTGTCTCAACAGACAGCCACAGCATAGAATAAATAAGTTTGTATTTACTTTTCTCTAAATTTCTTTCCTCATGTCACTCTCCCTTAGAGTATGCAGAGCTTTGAGCCCAACAAAAATTGGAAAGCCCCAAGCACCCTTGACCCCTCCGCCCCACCCCCACCACTTTGAACATTCCCCAACCCAGACACAGTTCTGTTTTCTACTAATAACACTATTCATGTTATTGTAATCTTAGGATACACTCAAACGTTTGAAAGGCACATTCTGCTTTTACACTTGAGGATTTTTGTTGTTTAAATATTAATAAATATGTAAAAATATATGAAATTATTACTGTCCCCGTTTCCTAATTTCATCTCGATAAGGTGTATTGATTTTTATCCACGAGCAAGAAATGTCCCCAGATTTGATTTCAGAAATCTGGTCACCTTACCCTGGAGAGAAATATCAGCTGTGCTGCTGCCATCAACACCTTTGTTTTCAGATGTTGGATTTGCCTCTTTTTCAGTGTAATCCTGTTTCTCTGACTGTGACTAACTGATTTGCTCTCTTCATCCTCCGACATGGGGAGTTGACTGAGCCTGCCTGCCTGGCTGTGTTTCCTGGATGGAGTCAGCTTACAGCTGCTTTTTGTATCTCTGCTTCTGTCTTCCTTGAACCCCAGTCGGCTCCTCAGCAGATGGCCGGGCCACATTCGAGCCTGGTTCTGCTGGAGGTTTCTTCCTTTAAAGTGAGTTTTTCCTTCCCACCTTTGCTACAAGCATGCTGGTGAGGGAGTGCATCCGGAGTCGGTCCAATCAACTGGTTTTCCTTAAATAGAAAACAGATTGGCACAAGAGACAGTCAATGTATTTATAAACACTTTATTAAAAACTGTTTCCTGACAGTTTAGAAATTCTCCTCAAGAGTGAACTCTGTTTACAAAATGTTAAAGTACAGTCACACAGGAAGGCTTTAGAACTTGATTCTCCCAAAATGCTGCAGCAGGTTTTTTTTATCATTAACTAAACAATCACATTACAATGATACAACCTAAGCCAAACAGACCTAAAGACAAATTTGAACTCAATCATGAGGCGATACAGAGATTTTTCAACTCATTTGTTGACATAAATCAGTTCCAATAAAGTGATAAATTGTGTTTGATCCACAATCAATCCCTGACCTAAAAAGACACAAAGCAAACATAAAAACGGATGGCAAACTACTCCGGCAATTTTTTTCCTAATCTTAAAAACAGGGAAAAGAAAACCCCAGTGTCTGTAAACTGAAAGATTCATTTCTAAACAAAAACTTTGCTTCTGAGCATTTATTTAAAAGAAACATAGTTCATGCAAACTTCCCACAGTGTTGACGTGCAAAAGTAGGACAAAAACAATGATTTTGATCCTTTTCTACAAAAAAACTCTGAATCTGAAAATAAATGGCAGCCTGCGCTTTTCAGACAATACATGTTCCTAGTTTATAAATATTAGCTCTTGTTTTAAAAAACAAAAAACAAAAGAATAAGGTCAGCATTGTTTGTTTATGTCCTTATACACAATAAAAAATAAACAAACAAAAAATAACATTCTGGTTTTGGCTAAACAGATGAAAAAAAGGACATTTTGAAAAATATCTACTTTAAAAAATGTGATATCTCCAGTTTTATCCAGGATGCTGATTAATTTCGTGTTAGACCCTTTCAAAATAAACTTACAAATTTTGCGTTAAAGCTGGATTTTCACAGTAAAATCCCAACTTGTTTCTTAGATTCTGCAAACATTATCAGACAAACTTCCTTGTTATTACTTCTCAGCAAAAACAACAGATTAAAACTGCCAGTTTCCTCATACACTCACTGATAAAGAAATACAGCAAAGGCTTAGAAACCAGATTTGTGTGTAAATGATTCTTTGCAGAGCCACCAGGGGATGGGCAGCATCAGGCAGCAGGCACTGACAGCCAAGAACATTATCAGGGGAGCCTTTCACCTAAGGTTTCATCTACCGTAAGATCAGTCCTCAGAAAAACGGCACACAAAGCAGAACCGTGACTGTGGGCAGGTAAGCTTTCTGCTGTCTTTGATCCCTCAATCGTAATAAAAAACTGACTGCACTTTATTGATCTCACATTGGAGAAATGAACTCTGCCCATTTAACCCATCCCCTTGGGGTGCAGTGGACTTCCACTGTGCAAGACTTCCGGTCTTGCTCAGGAACCCAGAATGTAGGCTGTGGGGATCAAACCAGTACTTGCAACTTTCTCAGAGCAGAAGCGCACTGCTCTAACTACTAGGCCGACAATTTTTATCGAGATAAATTGAGATTTTTAAATGGGTGGAAAGGATATCAGAGATGATTAAAAGCAAACCCTGCATTTCGAATACATGTTTTAAAAACCACAACAATACAGCAAAGGAAAGTCCTAATAAAATCTGAATAGTACATCAGACAAAAAAAAGTTTGCTCCTTTAGCTTAATTTACTCAGCTGAGGTGTTCTAGAAGCTCATGTTGTTTTAATAGTGGCTGTATCGTTGAGTCTGGTTTCTTTTTATTGAAAATACTTCATAGAGTCTGGATGGCTAATGGCAACTTCGCCACCCCCGACTAGGCGATGAAAAAACATCCCATTATTTTTCTCCTTTGTCCAGGTAACTTTTCTGGCTCAGTAATCGCTTAAGAGGACTGTAGTAGCTTGGCTATTCCAAGCACTGCTCCCTCACTCTAGATTAGATCAGAATCACATATAACTTCTCTCTCTGCTGCTGGTGAAACTTATTTTCAATAATATTCGATTCAATTAGTAATATATTAATCCCAAAGGGAA
Organism: Cyprinodon brontotheroides; assembly: GCA_018398635.1. Taxonomy (NCBI): domain Eukaryota; kingdom Metazoa; phylum Chordata; class Actinopteri; order Cyprinodontiformes; family Cyprinodontidae; genus Cyprinodon; species Cyprinodon brontotheroides. Next base: position 5,881,730 of record JAGKQL010000003.1, on the reverse strand, counting down.
ATTAAATTATATCCCTCCAATTAACTTAACATGAATGATGCATCAATCTGTGAAAAGCCAGCTTCTTTAGCAATAAGCAATTTGAGTTTACCCTCCTTTTAAAGGGTGTTACAGTACGTCCACTAAGGATCTTTGAACTTAGACTGAACATACTGTTTCTCTATACGAGATACATCCTATTTTTAAACTCACATTTCCTGTATCTGTAGGGAAGAATCCAACTATAACCATTATATTACTTAATATTTACATCTCCACAGCTTTCCTTTTTACCAGTGAGTGTATGCTGCTTTACAAAAAAGTGATTCCTTCATCTGAAAGCATTTTGAAACTCGTCCCCAGACCTCTCGGCTTTAAAGCAGCTGTTGCACAGTTTTGGTCGTACTTCCTCACACGTGCTTTCTGGACTTGACCGTTGACCTGCGGTTGTGACGCGCTCCGAACTCGGTCCACATTGCCGAGCATCAGAAGCTGGAGCTTGTCCAAATGTCTCCATGTGCAGTTTACTATCCGCCCGCCTGCAGCTCCTCCTGGAGCTGATCACTGACAGCAGAAGCGACTACTGCTCCAGAATCATGGCCTCCTGGAAGGCTTCGATCCATCTAAAGATGAAAGCACAGAAAAGCCTTTGTTGATTTTTTTTTATTGAACAGATTTCTGGTGTTTTACTGTGGGTAAAGCTGTTTTTCCTGCTTAAGGATTTAATATAATTTTTTTTTACAGACAATGTGAGATTTTTACTGTATAACGAAACCTAAAACGAAACATTCTGACAAGCCTTCAAATGTTCACCAGTGTTCTCATTGTTGTCTTGTATTTAACTCTGAACAAGAGTTAGATCTAAATCTAGAAAGTTAGATTTTAAAAAATTCTTACAAACACCTCTTTTTTTCTGACATCGTTTATCTTTACTGTGAACTCATTGAATGATTAAAATGTGTAAAATGTAAACCCACCTGTTCAAACTCTGCTATGGCTGTTTTTGATTGTTCAATTTACCCTTTTTTGGTGTCTATTTCTATATTATTATTATATTTTTGTTGCATATTTTATGCACATATTTCTTTTTTTGAAACGTGTTAAAACAAAGATAAACCGAGGAAAATATCAGCTGTTTAGAAATAGTACTTAGCAGAACTGTTTAATCGTTTTCTACGTTATTTTTTCCAGTATATATTTAGCTAAATATTGTATCTTATATGGAAGTAAATTTGTGTCGCTGGGTGACCGGCTTTACAAGCTAGCGCTAACTCAACGGTGAGTTTATTACTTTAATTTTTCTGTGGTTGAGTTAAGCGTTAACTTGCAGCATGATTGAGCCGGTCATACAAGCTACGCGCTAACTCAACGGTGAACATTATTATTTAAATTTTTTTTCTGTAGTTGAGTTAGCATTAGCTTGCAGCATGACTGAGCCGGTCATACAAGCTAACACTATTTAAGTAATAAACTCACCGTTGAGTTAACGTTAGCTTGTATGACGGCTCCAGTCATGCTGGTTTTCCTTCGCTATGAGCACCACTAGCGTCACGTCACGTGACTAAGAAAACGTAGCGGGATTGGCTGGGTGTTGGGCGCCACAATCCATTGCTAATGTCTGTGACCTGAAGTAACCCTTCCCTTTTTACACTGAATTTAGACGCGCGAGAATTTAAAGACAGTGAAATAGAGCCAGTTGAATCTCAGGAGGCTGAAAATATTGAGTTTGAATTCAGAAAGGTTGAATTTTTTATATGCAGATTTTTTTTAATACTCAAAAATTAAACAGAAAAATAGGTATTGAAAATGTATTCATTTTCAAATAGTAATGTGAATTTTTAGCTTGAAGAAAAATATAACAATATTTTTTAGGTCAAAAATGTGTTCTGAATATATTTTAACACTGAAACAGTAAGAAAAAACATACAACATTTAAATTTCTGTGGCATTTTTAATTTAAATCCCAGCGACACAGATTTACTTCCATAATCTTAGTGTCTATCTTGATTTATAGAAAATATTGTGGTAGTGAAACTGATAAAAAACTGATAAATATAGAGTGATGAATTTTCCCACCTCTGCGCCGTGGGAATGTCGTCTGCCTTGAAGATGTAGAACAGCGTGTTCTTGTGATAGAGCTTGAACTGCAGCTTCTGAGCCGGCCCGTTCTTCTCCTCCCTCAGGAAGAAACCCAGCAAAGGTTGGCTCTCCAGCGCCGCCACGTCCTACGCCAAAACAGAACCGCTCAGTGTTAGAGGGAGCAGAGCGGCGTGGCGTCTATGAAAACATCAGCATGCTCAGGTGGATTACCTCGCTAGCAGCGTAGGTGTACAGAACTTTATTCTTTATGACGAACCACAGCCTTTTCCATTGCTTCTTGTTGCCTTTGGACCTGTGTAGGTAGCCGCTCATGGAGGAGTTTTCTGTGTTGGCGGACACCTGGACGCGGAAAGATGAGACGGATCTTAGGATCCTTAAGTCGCTCTCTAAACTGGGAAAAACGCTGAGCTGCTTTGTACCTCTTTTAGTGCAGCGGGGATCTTCTTCTGTTTTCTTGTGAAGGAAAACGCTCCAGATTTAATTGGAGATGTTGATGATGAAGCTCTGCGGTCACCTGGAATGGATTATATTATAAAACATGAAAATTGTTTGTTTTATCTGAGTTTTTGCATAGTTTTACATACAAATTATGATTTTGCTAGTGAAAGAAATTCAGCTTGCTTTAACTACTCAGGGTAAGATATTGACTGTATGCATCAAATCCACATAACCAAGTAAAAAAAAAAAAACTGCAGCTTTTTTTCATTACTGTTTTCCTGAAGCTTGGCGAAGCAGTGGTCGCACACGCGAGCCGGTTGGTTCTTCAAGTACTCCAGGTAGTACTTATTGGTGGAGCAGGCCTGACACACCACCTATCAGACAGACGTGGAGCTGCGGTTAGGACTGGAGTTTTTTATTACGCTGAAGGCTCATCCTAATGTCTGCAGACCTTCCCACAGGCCCGGCAGTGATGCCTCCTCCATGTGAGGGTGAACTCGCAGGTGCAGATCATGCACATGGTGGCTCTCAGGTCTGGAATCCATATGGGGGCTTTTGAGCCTAAAGGGGCGCCGCTGTCAACGACACCTTCCGCCTGTATGGACAGAGATGGTATTAATCTATTTGCACATTTTAACAAAATAAAAGTTGTTTAAAGGTTTATAAGGATGTGGTTAATCATTATTTTCTTGCACGTTTATTAGCAGTGCTTTTTTCTTCCAATCAGCTTTCCATTTAATTTCTTAGAAAGAGCTCTCTATGAGCAGCTAGTTTCTTGGTACTCCTCTGCCTAGGTTGGTATGGTCTTGACTAGGGCTGCAACTAATGATTATTTTGCAAATCGATTAATCTGTCGATTATTTCTTTTGATGAATCGATTAATAATCAGACAAAAATTCCTTAAATAAAACTTTTTTATGAAATTAAACCAGGTGAAACTTAAACTTTTCCACTTGTAGAGTTCTGGCTAGAGCTTATTGACAAAATTATTATTTTTTTTATCTTAAATGGAGAATATTTATATATATATATTTTTTTTACAATTTGGGTATATTTACTACTCAAAGTGGGTGTCTCTGTCAACTAAAGGCATGTTTTAGAGCAGAGGTCACGGATTAGCGGACCGTGGTCTGGATCTGGACCCAGCAGATGGTTCCGGATCCAGACCGGACCAACCTGATTTAAAACATTTATAAATTACTGCATGTTGTCCGACGACAGTGTCTAACATCACTTGCGCCACTTCTCCTGTTAATATGATAAAGCCCACTCGGAGTGTCGAAACCGGGATACGGGGATACAAATTAACCAATGAGCTGCTGTCAGTCTGGGTTGCCGCTGCCTGCTGCTACTTTTGACACAGCAGGCAGCCTGTGGCAAGCGGGCGATGGGAAAGAAGGAAACATTTATGAGAAAAGAAGCTTGCGTGTGGACTGCTGGAAGAACTTCGCGGGTGAACTGGTGAGAAGAAAGTGAATTAGTTGACCTGGCTGGACCAGACCGGAGACTGAACATTTAGAGGATGTTTGGCTCAACCTGCTGCTGTGAAATAGGATTCTCCATCATGAACAGAATCAAATATAGAACAAGGATCCAGGCTCAAAATGAGCTCCTTTTATATGGCTGAAACTTTAGAGAAGGCTTAGTCTCCATTCAAACCAGGTTTAAATCCTTCAGAGCAAAAGGCTGAGTCAACCCACTGCTCTCATTAAGACAGAAAAAACAACGGTCAGTTCACAGTGTTTTTATACCGATATGTGAATCAGGGAAACTGCTTACATACCAAACTGCAGCTGATGGTTATGTTCTCTACTTCAAAAACAAATCAAAAAAAATTATATATATTCTTTTTTATTTAAAAATTCTATGTATAACATGGATGCATAAAAAACTCATTTTATTTTAGTGTTAAATTCTGTTTAAAGTAACAGATAATAATTAAAAACATCTCTGGACCTTTACTGGTTGGTGATTTTCTTTATTCAGACCCCGCAGATTTTTAATTGTTTACCCCTGTTTTAGAGTCTCTTTACTCCAGTTAACGATTAATCAATTACTTAATTACATCCAATTAATTGTTTCAGCCCTAGTCTTGATTACCCAGAGTTAGACGTTGGTCAATAAAGCAACAGCAGAATATAGAACATTTACCCCAATGCTGTTATTTACTGGTTTAATAGGCTATAAGCATCAAAGTTAATGGGAGGGAAAACATGAAATAAATCTTTGTGTAATGAATGTGTTCATCTCTGAGCTCCACTGATTAATAGTTACCTCTTCCTGACTTCGGCTCGATATGAAAGTTATTTTCTTCTTGGTGTAATCTTCGATAGCCTTGCCGATGGCCTCCAGCCACTCGTCTCTCTCTTTAGCCGAGCTGCAAACACAAAGTAGGACAGAACTCAAAGTCACAGTTAACACCTTTAAGGTCGGATTGTTCCGGGGGCCGAGTGCTGACCTGGCGGACAGGATGAAGGAGCGCTCAACGCTTTCGATGTTCAGCTCATTCTGATAGGCCTCCTGACTGGGCTTACTCACCTGGGAATAAAAAAGAATCAAAATGTGGTTTTATAAACAGATACTAATGAGAATTATTAGTAAAACAACCCGCTTGTTTTGCCTCTAACCTTCATTCCAGCCAGAGACAGAACGCTGTTGAGTTTATACTGGGCAGACTGGACCGGAGTGGTGTACATGAGAGCATCGTTGAACTGAAACAAATGAAAATAAAACACTAGCAATGAAAAGAGGGTGAAGATTTTTTTAATGATGCTCCTATAAATATAGATCAGTCCAAACGGACAAATAAATATAGACTAAATATTTTAATAAAGATCTTATCAGCAGAGGTAGTTGTTTTCTGATCAATCATTTTACAAATGGTAATTAATGGCTGCAGCTGAAACGTGTGGCTTACCAGGAAAAACATCCGCGGCTGCATGACTTTCCTGGACAGCTTCATCAGCGTCCCCTCCTTCAGAAACACCTGGAAAGAGAGACATGTTTGCCTAATGTTTGCAATGCCAGGTCCAAAGGCTGAGCGGCCGTCTTCCAAGGCTCTGAACAGACTCCCACACTGTGACCCTCCATCACTCTTTTTAACATGTAAATTAAAGTCTGACATTCCCTAATCTGGTGCTTTTGACAGGATTTTTATTTTATTAAAGTTGTAGGACGTACCCTGCCTGGCTGAACGATCTCATGCTGGCCGTTGAGACTGTACTGAATCTGCATCAGCTTCTGAAAGTTATCCTGCAAAACAGCAACATGCACATGAGGAGGAGGGGCGGGTGATTCTGCAAAACTAACGTGATTAAAAGCCTTACCCCTTGCTTCATGATGTCATTGGCATGATTGGCTACTTCCTTCACGACGCTGAGTGCAGCTGCATGGTGAGGAAACATAAAATAATCAGTGAAGGGTGTATTTTAAACTTTAAAACAGTCGATGCAAGAAATAAACACAGATTCACAACTAACTTTGTGTGTCTTTATAGTCCTCAGAGTCCTCAGGGAGGTTCTTCAGATAATCTGCAAAAGAGTAAAATGTTTAAACACATTCTTTCCCAGCGTAACTCAACTATGTGTCAGTTTGTTTTTGTTTTTTTTTTAAATATCTAGAATGGTTATTCATTATTTCCTGGTCTTATCTCACATAGTAAGATTGTGATCCTGCTTCATCTTTTTATTTCATCCTGTCATATTTCACCTCTGCTGTTTATTATCGACACATTTGCCTTCATTTTTCTCTCTGTCACATTTAAATCAATATTTTGGTCATTCTGCTTTAATGTTCATGTATTATTTTTAACATTTAAAGCATTTTTACCATTTAATGTTTACCTTCACTCTTTATTAAAAGCTTTTTTTTTTCATCCCGTTACTTTTACTGATACTTTATTCATTTTTAATTCTATTCAGACTATATTCATTTAACTTTATACCAACTTATTTTAAATTTTAGTCACATTCTAATAATTCTGTAAGGTAATTTAAGTTTGATATTCCCTTTTTTAACACCTAGAGGTTCCTTCCTTTCCTCTTCCTTTTTTTAGATATAAAAATCAACAAAATAGTTAATTTTAGGTTGGCTGAACTTTTGTTCACCATAAAAAAATCCACCTATATTTTGAAACCCTTCTCAAACCCAGACATGCTCTTTAATTAATTAATTATCTTTAGTCTATTCTCTGTATAAATGTATGCCAATGACAATAAATTAAGAAACTAAACTAACATTTGTAATTTTTCACTTCTTCACAATGTTAGAATAGTTTTACTTGGATGCAGGATATATTTTTGCTTCTGTCCACAAGGTGGCGATATGCTACATAAGTGTCTGCCAACAGAGCGTCCTCATTCTCGTGCTGCCAATAAAGTGGTGCCATGATCTAATAAAGTGTTGACCTGGAGTGCTGAGAGGACAGAGCAGAGAAGGAGTTTGTACCTGTGAGCAGCAGCTGGTACTGAGGGATCCTCTGCACTGGTTTCAGAAGGTAGTGTTTCAGAGCCAGGCTGGCACATCGTGGACTCATCTGAGTCACAAAACAAACAAACACAAAGCTTTCGAAGATTGCATACGAAGACACAAACGCTGACAATACAGCTTTAAAATTATTTTAATTTGAGTTGCTTTGATGCAAAGGTACCAGTAACCTTGTTTGCATTAAACGCTTAAATTCTTGTTCAGCAAAAAGCCTTTAAATGAATTAATTTTTCATTGCTGCAGCATAATTTTACACTAAAAATGTAAAATTTATCCCAATTTAAGATTAAAAATGTATTAAATAAAACCCCCTTTGGAGAAATTCTTAATATCCTGTCTGTTTATTTTTTAAAAGCCAGTTTTTACCAAAAGGAGAAGTCTACTGACCATCTGTCTTCATTTGAACTACACTATTTTAATGTACAGCTAATTTTCAATAGAATATTTTCCCCCAACACTGAGATTGTCCTCTTTGAGTTGGATGTGAATTTATGCTGCTGCAATCTACGTATAATGAAAGAAAATACACATGAAATAATTACCTCAAACTCTCGGACGACAGACGCAAACGCCGGGTTCTTCCTGCACTGCTCATCCAGCAGAGCCACGTTGTTGTCAAACTGCCGGATGTAGGTGGAATACATCTTCAGGTAGGGACCTTTCTGGACAAAGATGTCCGACAATCTCTGATGGTCGCTCCTGTTAACAGATCGGCAGTAATTTTGTCGGTAAGCTGAGGAGACTAATAAATCCAGCAACCTTGAAGGTTATTTGAAGACATTTTGGTTTCCATTTTATCTCCATTCAAGTAATAAAAGAACAGGCTCTCCTTTGAGAAACTAGAGTTGGTGGAGAAATAAGACTAAAAAAAGTAGAAAAGATCATACAGTGATGAGAAAAGTATTTTCTCCCTTATAGATTTGTCCTGTTTTTGCCTTTTTATCTAATTAAAAGGTTCCAAGATCCTCAAAATGTTACTTGGTAAGTCATTTTCTTAAAATAAGTGCATTTTTTCTTGAATTATTCAGGAATTGGAGTGAACTATTTTGCCAATGGAACCAAAAGATAATTTACATTTAAAATATAAGAAAAAACAAATGCATTTTTCTTATTTTCAAAGTTATCTATCTAATTATCTTATCTTAAGAGTAAAAATACTCATTCCATTGGCAAAATCCTCTTACTTACCTACTTAAATTAATGGTAAATACACTTAATTTAAGAAATCTTTACTTATTTCTAGATTGTTTTTGCAGTGAAAAGGTCTCCGTAAACCTTTCATTTGGTTTTGTTTTTAAGCCAATCAGAAGTGACCTGGCGTGTGACGCAGTGTTCTGATAGGATGCGCATTAGTTTGAATGTTAGAGTACCAGTGTGCCACCCTCTCCTCCAGCTCCCTCAGCAGGTCTTTGTTCAGCTGGTACAGCTGCGGCAGGTAGTAGAGAATCTGACTGAGGATCCGCTCTTCCACCACTGGCTTCCCGTTCTGACGCGTTGCCTTGGCAACAGCATCCCGAAAGTCCTAAAGAGAAAAACGGGGTTAAAATCATCGACAGGACTGCGCTGCAGCTGAACAGGAACACCTGGTCATAAACTGCCCGCTCCCTCTCACTCGTTTTATGACTCAGTAAAGTCAGCATTTTGAGTTTGCCAAGTGCTAGCGACTCACACATGCACCTGGGAGAGAAGCAGGGAGGCCGAGTAGGGACATGATGTCCGCTTCAAATTCTGCTCTGACTCAAAGAAATGCAGAGGATCTCCGAACAGTAGAGTGCATATCATGAAATTACATCAAGATCTAACAGATTCAGAAAAATGAGCAGATAGGAAACAGAATTATGATAGGCATGCATGTGCTGAGGTCATGGCTTGCAGCCTTAGGAAGCAGCTGCTGCAGAGCCAGAAGAATGTTATCTGACCTCTTCTGTTGGCCAGGGCTCCACTTCTGGCCCTTCCCCCAGCAGGGATTCTACTAAACAAGCCGTGGTTTTACTAAAGCTATCAGACAGGTGGACACTGGAGCCACATCAACAGGCTATTAGGAGCTTTCTATACTTATTTTAATTCTATGTGTGTCCTTATTAAACAAAGGCTAATAGAAGTTCAGCTTTTGAGTGTCTGAAAGAAAAATATTCAAAAGAAAAATCCAAGTGTCACATAAGCGTCTTAACCTTACTTTATTCCAGGTTTTTTAAGTGATTCTGTAAGTATACTCAGTGGGGATCATAGGCAGATTTCTGGGTGCAGTGGGGATGTTTATGGATGATTTTCTATACAAAGCTAAACATCCTGTAGTCAGCTGGTCAATGATCCCCATTAGTAAACTAATGGGACAGCATAGATATAAATATTGGACACAACAAGCTGACAATAAATGACTAATGCAGCATTTAAAGGATAAAAGCATCATTTTGGAGGCTTACATTTATTTAAACAGTGGCAGTTCTGAGATAGCCTTTAGTTTAGGGCCAGATATAAACTTCCCAAGCTGCAGCATGAGGCCATATTTCATTGTGCTTAGACAGTTAGAAAATTGATTCAGGGCACAACTGACTGCTTATGATTTTTCTCTGCTAATTTGATAAACTGACGCCGCTGGCTCATAAATCTAAACTCTCCGTATCAGCAACAAACCAAAGGGAATGTGAATATATTTCTCTTTATATGTGACTTTCTCTATTGACGCTCTGTAAATCAAACGTTTGCTGCCGTTATAAGAAAGTCACGACAGACACATTTTGAGATTGAAATGGCTCCCTATAGGTTTTGTATATTGCAGGTTACGACATCTGCTTTAAAATTGTGCTCTGACTCAGAGAAATTAGAAGCGATTTCCAAACAGTAGAGTGAATTTAACTATACATGCATCTATAGTTAAGAGTCATCTGTAAAGAAATGCAGTTTATACCATTGTTATAAATAACTTTCACAAGGAGAATAGAAAACAGAAGGGAGCCAACAACTCAACCCTGAGGCACACCACCGTTTAAGCCTCTTTCCCACTTAAAGTAGCGGGTCAACACAGGTTTTTCAACCATGGGTCGACCCGCTAACAATCAACATTTGGTGCAGTAAGTTTTCTTTATTGTTTTGTTCTTTTGTCTGTCCGAATCTCTCTCACCAATGCTGCAGCATGTTTATCGATTGCGAACACAGTTGTTTTGGCTTTTAATATAAGATGGGACCAGCGCGATATGTTGACGTCCGCATGTTGCGCTCAATGGTATCACATAAATTAGCGGGTCAACCTTGGTTATCTTCCCACTGTAAACCGATTGGAACTGAGCTGTCTTAAAGGAATACTATGCAACATTTTTCAGTTAATTAATGTGTTCCATAACGCTTTTGGATCATTAAATGAGTCATTTCAGGTCGAACAAAGGTTTTCTCGCCGCCCTGGTGGTCTGTAGGGGAAATACCGCATTTGCAATTGCAGGAGCCCCGGCCCCCGCGACCCACAGGCTAAGAAGTCTGGAGTGCATCGCGAGAGTCGGCCTTGCTTAACGGCGAGAACTGCTACTGCGCCCTCCAGTGAAAGGCATGCTCGTTGCTAGCGCGGTGGCTTATATTTGTGCAGTTATTATGGCGAACCGGCGAGAAAACAGCGAAAGCCCATGTCGGAAACATGCTAAATTTTCAAACTCCGAAAATTGGAACAAAATTTACCAAAACTTACGCGCAAGCAGACATGGTGATGCGTTGCTCACCTGTCTGCTAACCTCAAAACAACCGCCGCGCCTGGCTTGACGGAGAAACCAGGAGAACAGCTGAGCATATTTACGACAGTGCACTTTTACTTTAAGCCCTCTGGGGAGCCCTCGCTGGAAAAATCAACACCGGTTGCATAGTATACCTTTAAGGCCCTTTTAACCCGCTGGCACTTGCCAAGTCATTTGATGCGTCATTTGCCACTAAATCTCGGGTTTAAACAGGTGTTTCGCCAGTGGTACTAACAATGAACTGCCTATAAGATAATCTTATTTAAAGCATCGGTTCCCAAGGTTGGTGCGGTTTAACGAGCATAGGGTCTAGAAATCTACAACAGAAATTAAACTAAACAAGATAAATATTGATGATGAGGGATATTTATGTGTTTAAAGATATTAAAACAAATAACCAATTATAGTGGTTTTAATTCTCTTTTTATCCTGTGGTTGACAGTTTCTTTTTTTATTTATATATTGTATATTTGTATTCCAACCAAAGGTACGGGTTCTGACACCATGCTGGTACTATTTTGTGGGTCTGAAGCTGACCGGCTTGGGAACCTCTGATTTAGAGGGAAAGAACTGATGGAACTAAAAACAGCACAAAAGACTTAAAATTAATGATTTCTCAGGAGAGTTAAACAATGGTATGGTTTCTTTTATCACTCTAGACTTGAATAACATGTTCAAAACAAAGTTTCAAAAAAGGAATGGATAGTTTGATCAAATAGCTAACTACATAACAATCTTATCGGAACAAAGAAATCTCTCTTCCTCAGAGTATCTATTGGGATTTTAATGTTGATCCATTGTGTAAGACACGCTTCCATATATTATGGGTTCCTTCTTATCCTAAAAAAACTATTTTCACCTTTCAGTGAAGCAGCTTTTTTATGATTAAAATTAAAGTAAAAGGGCAAAACATTGTCTTAAAAATGGCCACTCTTCTGGTGGATATGTACCGCTTCTTTTAATTAATCAACCAACGTCACAACAGAAAACAGATGCCAGCGCACACAAGAACACTCTCCAACCTTATGGGAGGTTAATTGTCTCTTTAAAGTTTTTTCTTAGATTAAAACAAATTCATTCCCTTTACGGTGGTTTTATTTAAAGAAAGGATCAAAGCAGCTCTCTCCTCATTGTGGTAACATATTTACCTGCCTGCCGCTGTCCCAGTCAAACCAGTAAACCCCTTTAACACACCACACATCAAGAGAAAAAGCTTTCATCTCCACTCAAACAGCGCCGGCACAAAAACTAATCCTGTCTTTCTGCTTCACAGAGGGCACCACATGTCCTTTGACTAGAGATGAGTAAACACAACACTTACTATGTGAAGAAGCTTTAGGACATCCACAAACCTGCAAAGAAAAAGCATGATAAATGATTTTAAATCACTTTTAGACACAAGTTTTTAGTCTGAGACACTTACACTTTCTCTGAGCTCATGATTTCCTGGGCAATGTGCACCACCTTCTTCCTCTTCATCTCATCCTCCTGCTGATGATAACAAACACAAACAGTAAGACGATCCTCCAGAAAAGGTGAAACCCAAACAGCTTTAACTCACAGACTCACTGCAGGTCACCATGATCATCTCCTGGTGTTTAAAAATCACAGAACGACGTCTGGTTTGGTCTCTTTCTGCTGCTGCCTGCTCACTTAATTTGGCCCCTGCCTGACTGCTCCTATCTACAGTAAGGCTGTATTTGTGGAGCATCGAGGGGCTTCAGACACAAGTGTTGACAGCATCATGGAGCAGGTCATGCAGGACGAATAAAGGAAGGGGGAAAAAATGGTTCAAAGAGAGAGGGAGCTATTCCTGAACCTGCAGCCCCTATGTTTGCTCTCCCTCCCTGCTTTCAACACACAATCATCCACTTCTAAACGCCTGTCACAGGCAGCAAACATGCTGGGCAGCATGCGAGTGTTGATACTGTCAGTCAGCTTCAAAAGCTTCCTGAGGTCGGCTCTCTTTTCACTCCAGAAGTTTTCACCTTGAAAGTAGGACTGGCCAATTTGTGCTTAAAATCTTATCACAACATCGGCTGACATTATAGTACGGTAATAATTGTAAAAAATTCTTTGGTATCTGTGTGGCTTTGACTGCTTACCACACACTGCAAAAACAATCTAGAAATGAGTAAAAAAGTCTCAAATTAAGTACATTTGAGCAGGAAAATAAGATGATATGCCAATGGAATTTATATTTTTACTCTAAAAATAAGATAATTAGATAATATGCACTTGAAATAAGACAATGTAATCGTTTTTTCTTATTTTAAATGTAAATTGTCTTGTTCCATTGGCAAAGTGTTACACTTACCTCATTAATTCAAGAAAAAATGCACTTATTTTACTCATTTGAGATTAGAATTTTTTTGCAGTGCAGCGAGCATAGCCCCACAGCTTCTTCAGGACAGCAGTCACTTAAAGACTTATATGATTTATATTACCAAATATCTTGTGGTAACTGCATTTAATTATTTGCAATGCCCCAAACATACAAACAGAACAACAAAACAAACAAAAAAAGTACTAAAAATTAAAAATTCACCCAGCTTCTGAAGTTTTTTCTTATGTATTAGTTTGACGAAAAATCTAAATTCTCATGTCTCGAACTTTTCACAAAGGTGCTCATCCCTACTTTAAAGGTACATTTCTTTAAAAGGGTGTTCATAACTTTTATTCTTTTTTATCATGTTAGAATCAACAGCTGCGTTTCCATTACAAATGTGCACAAAACTATGTGTCACAGTCTTGGTTTTGTTATGTTTATTTAGAGTATTCAGTTTTACTTTGCTCCTTGTTTTAGTGTTTAATTATTATTTTGTTGTTTTCTTGTTAGTTCCTGTCTTCCAGGTTTTCCATTTGTTGTCCTCTGCTGCCCTCTTGTGTCCTTTATCCCTAGCTCTGTTTTCTGCTCTGTTCTCACCTGTTTCCAATCCTCTCGTTAGCCCTCTCTCTTTGTCTCTGTCCCCTTTAAAAGCCCTCCCTCTTCAGTTCCTGTTGGATGGATCCTCGTCTAACGTCTGTCTGCTTACCTCGTCTCTCCCTGGCTCCTAGAGTTTGGTTTCCCCAGATGTCTCATTGGTTCTGGTTTGTTTGTTATTTTTGTTGGATTTTTTGATTCCTGCCTCTGTACATGTAGACCTCATTAAACCCACCTAAATTCACCTCTGCCTACTTGCCTCTGCTTTTGGGTTCTCAATCCAACACCAAACCGTGACACTATGTTGATTTTCTACTAATATCAAATAGCAAAGTTTGACAATTCCTTTATTTCTATTAGGTAAGTAAATAAGTAATGTTTATTTATATAGCACCTTTCACAGACATAGAGGTAACAAAGTGCTTCAAAAAATTACAATACAAATAAATATGCATTTATAGTGACAAAACACATGGTCTTAATATACAAGAATTAAAAGGCTTTCTTAAACAAATAGGTTTTCAGTTCACTCTTAAAAACATCAACAGAATCATTTGTATTTTGAGCGCAAATACAATCAAAATACAAATGTTATTGTATTTGTTAAATAACAAATACAATCAAAATTAGACAGGTCCGATAGAAAGGTCCATAAAAGTCAAAAAGGGTATCAATATTCCTCCATGGCAACAAGTCAACCGTATTCCAAATGTACAGCTGAGTGGGTAGCATCATCGAATTTACTCAAAGCGAAGTCATGTAGAATGTTTTAGAGCATAAACATTGGAGTGTATAGGATTTCTACCGAAGCAAGCCGCGGCGTAGCGATCCTAGCACGCTTATCGAGGAAGCGCGCAGACCAAAACCAGCGCATTCAGCTCGGCAAAGAACTCATGCTCTTCCTCAACACACACAAGTAGTCCTCAGACATTTTCTTTCGTTGTTTCTTTCTTTTACAGGTAAAACAAAGCACATTTCTTCTTCTAAACACTTTGCATTATTGTGGCAGAGCAGGCGCTTTGAATGCGCACTTTCATCTGGCTTGGTCTGCCAGCTTCTGTAGCGCCGCGGATCATTGCTAGGCACGGTATCAGGAAACTCTTTATAGATCCTGCACACTACTGATTCTCTATAACGACTGACTGACTGTAGTTTGCGCCAATGCCAAAACGCAAACCAGGCAAGGGTCATTAGATTTGCATCGGACTTGCAATGTGCATAGTAGATGAACCTCAGTCTTGTTTAACCTCCTTCTTGGCTCCTCGTACTTGATTGCTCTGCAGCTGATGCTATTGATCCAAAGACACCTCGGAAATGTGTCTACTCAATTCAGAAGAGGAAGAGTAATACCCTGGTTGCTTCTGAGCGCAAACACAGGACTTGCGGTTATACAAATGTTATTGTATTTGTTAAATAACAAATACAATCAAAATTAGACATGGATATGTTGGTTCAAGCAATAACTCTTGAAAACAACATGGCAGCCGCAGATGCAAATACACAGCTCTATTGGGCACCATCATCCTCCAACTACTTCTGCTCTTCTTCTTTGTCTTTTTAAAAGGCACTGTTTCCATTGCAATTTTCCTGTTTTTTTTTTCCAAAGTGACCAAAAAACCACCTCAATAAAGCGTAAAAAAAATTATAGAACACTGAGATTTTTTTAAAGCTGCGGTGTTTCCATTTAGCAAAGTTATTTTTGTAATTACAACTTGATGGTTAATGAAAACACAGCTACTGTAATGATTTATTAGGATTTGATATGCAACAGAAAGTAGTCAAAAGTGTGAAGAGAAAGAAAATGATGGTTTACTCAGGATTCTCTACAAATAATATACAAGACTGGAGTAAGCTGTATCTAACACTTAAAAAACATCTATTACTTCTCAACAGCTAACCTGAGGGGGAAAAAATCAAACAAAAAACTCCCCACAATGCTGTGTTCAGGTAGTCTCGTGAGACCATCCTGATCTCGCGAGCTTTCAAGATTTCACTCGCTTATCAGTCTGGAGACTCTCCGTTGAAGAAAATTTGGAGCCGTTCACCAAACAAACGCCCAATCAGCGCTGGCTGAGGCGGGTTGAGGTGTGACGCTGTACAGAAGCCTTCACAGTTCAGTCTAAAGAGCTAGAACATGGCGGCTTCAGCCGATGAAACTAGCGTTAAGCGTGGCTATCGAGCAAGTTTTATCTCGAATTACAGAGTCACACTGCAAAGAAGAGCAAAACACTGCTCTGGAGGCTTTTCTCAGAGGAAAAGATGTTTTGCTGCTTTGCTCCCACTGGTTTCGGCAAGAGTTTGATTTATCAATTGGGCTCCTCTTCGTTAAAGTCGCTCTGTTACGCGTCATATGCTTCGTGGATCTGATTGGTTTATTTGACCCGTCTATCACCAACATAGGCCAATCAGCTAACCAGTATTTTTACGCCCCTTCCCAAAATTACTTCTACGGAAGGTTTCCAGATGGATATCGCGAGCAAATCCATCTGGCGGAGTCAGGTTAGTGTTCAGGGTAGTAGGTAAAAATAAGTGTATTTTACATGTCTTCTGGAGCCTTTACACGACACATTGCAAACTTCCTGTGACTTTTTTGGCTTTATATTCTAACCAGTCTTCTATAAAGATGGTCTGGCCGTCCTATCAACACATTGCAACTGAGCCGTGGATCTTTATAAGCTGTTAGGTTTAGTCAAACAAAGTGTAGCACAATTTGTGCATTTTAAAAAAGTTTAATTTGCAACTAATTCCAGCAGTTAATTATTATGTTTCCCCCTATTTTATATTGCCTTTAAATACAATAATGTAATTTAATATGTTAGTTCCAACAATTCAAAGTTGCATAACTGGCCTCAGCAGTTGTGGAAGTTGTGAATCACACCATATTAGCAAATGTTTGGGGTTTAATTTCATACTTAATTACTTTCTGACTGATGGGTGAGTCATTGAAGCGCTCTGTAATTGCCTGAATTCCAGACAGGATGAAATCAGAGTACCTGTCTGTCTGCCTCGTCCAGGTGCTCCTTGCTGGAGGTAGAGCTGTTGTCCTCTTCGTCTGAACTGTGCATCTCCTCCTCCTCAGAGTGGACATCGTCCTTCAGCCAGTCGCTGTTTGGGGAAAACACAAAGATGATGTGAGGGTCAGGGAAGGAATAAGCTCCTCTTTCATCATGCATGAGTCTGCAGAAAAGGAGACAGGTAGGGCGGCAGAAGAGTGAATGAGTGTTTAGAAAAATACTCCCTGGTAATTAAAGTTTAAACAAATCTTGAGGAATGAACTCAGTCCAAACCTTAGCTACCTAACTGTGACATTAAAAAAAATCACTTTAAAGTCCGACTTTAAACTCTTAAGGAAAGTTTCACTGAAGGGTTCAAAGAACCTTTAAACAAACCGCTGAACTCCAAAAATAAATGACCACAACTATGAAAATAATCAAAGGACACCTCGACGGTGTGGAGGATGTAAGAGTAAAGAGAAGGTGGAAACTTTTTTTCATATAATTATATAAAGAAACTTGAAGTGAAATGTCAGAACGTAGGAGTTTCCTGCTTGTTGAGGATTTTACCTCAAAGCATCTCAGTGATATCACGGTCTGGTTAAACTCAGCCAAGGATAAGTCACTGAATTCCAAACATATTCACAAGTTCAGCTTGGATGCAGTTTTGCTTGGTTTGTATAATACAAGCATGAGGCAATAAGATCGTATATATCATTATTATATCGGGGAAGCTGTTATCCTTAAAACCACACCTGACATGTATCCAAATATAAGACAAGACAAGATTTTATAAACAACATCGCTATTAAATATTTTCCAGATATTAAGGAATGCAGGGAAAAGGTTATATTTTATTTTTATAATTACCAGGATGCTATCTTTTTTGTTTTTTTAAATATGTGATGCCTGTTAGAGCTTAGAAATAAAATAGATCTGTTTTTCTTCTTGTGAGTTTTTATGGAAAGCAGATTTGTGATTGAACTGAATGATGATCCCATCGCAGCAGAAATGGTGATATCGCGGCAAGCATCGTAACGTCAACCTTACCGGGGATGCAATTAACGACTACGTTGCTAATCGATTATTTGTTGATTCTTTTTTAGATTAATAATCAGATGGCAAAAGTTTCCTAAAAGAGGATTTTACAAGCTAAAAATCAGCATAAAAGAAAACTTCTAAGACAAACCAGGAACCTGGTTTAGGTTTAAATAAAGCATGGAGGCGGCTGCATCTTTCTTCCAAGCTAAACTTCAACTCAAAATTCAAAATGCTTATCCCTCTATATTAAAATCCTGTTTATAAAAGAAAAAATAAACATTCATCCATTTTCCATCATGCTTATCCCTGCTGGGGTCCTGCGGTCAGGGAGTGCAGGTGCCTATCTCCAGCTGTCTATGAGGCGATCCTGGTACAATCTGGACAGAGTCACCAGTCCATCACAGGGCAACACAGAAAAAAACAGGACAAACAACCATTCATGCACACAATTAAGGCCAATTTATACTTCTTCTGATGCATAGCCTCTGGAACCGTCAAATCTGACTCTGTGACCTGCACCTCAAAAAAATCCTGACTACATCACGGACTGTCGCAAACCTGTGCAGGCCTCAAGCGGATAGTGCGCAGACAAAAGCAGCTGTGGGGGTGGTCCTTGGTATGCCTTTCCAGCTGTCTGTGTGGTGCGATCGCCCGATTCGGTGCGGGGCTGCCGCCATTTTAAAAACAGAGTAACAACTACAATGGGCGACTACGGCCGAAGGTTAATCAGTCTTTTTTGCCAACTCCATTAACAGAACCTGATCCTCTTCGATGTCTAGCAATGCTTCATCCATCTGTGTGACCGTGACCATTGTTTTTGGAAGATAAACACTCACGCGGGCGCCGCCCAAGATCTTCACGAGTTCTTGGATAGGCTCCCCTCTTAGCGCTTTGGCAGGAAACTGCCAAAAAAATTCCAGACCGACGCGTTGCAGAAGCATAGCAGCAAAACTGGCTTTTGCGACCAGACCCAAGCGACATTTGATGTGTGCGGTTGCAGAAGTATAATCTGTCCTTTAAACCTAAGGAGTATTTAGAGAAGCCAATGAGCCTAACAGTCATGTTTTTGGACTGTGGGAGGAAGCGAGTACCTGGAGAGAACCCGCGCATGCACAGGGAGAACTTGCAAACTCCATGCCAGGAATCAAATCCAGCATACCCGGTTCGATTTGCGTGTGTTGTGTTAGGTTCATGCGCTGCTTCTTTTCTCACAGGCGAAGCGTGTACACTCCAGAGCAGAAGGTAAGCGGTACTGCGACCAAAGCCAACCACCAGTAGTAAACAAGAAGAAGAAGAAGAAGCGAAGCAGTGTAGCCGGGTGTAGCAGAAAAATCAGTTGTTGTGGAGAATTGTGTGGGTATGGCGGTGGGAAAGAACAGGAGTTGGAAGATTTATAGGGTCTGCTGTATGGGACCACTTTTGCATTTAAAGTGACCTACCATGACGGCGGTAAAAGAAAGTTGTGGATAAAAAGTGCAACAGTGTGCAAGCATTGTGCAACCACGACCAACATGTCAGGCTAACAATCAACATATACCGAACTGAACCGAAAACCGTGACCACGAAACCGTGAACCGAACGAACTGTGGATTTTGTGAACCGTTCCACCCCTAATATATATATATATATTTATTTATTTGATTTTTCCTTTTTTTTTTTAAATCTAATTTATATTTTTAAATGACTCAAACATGTAACGTTTGTTTTATATAGACATTACATTTATCAATCTTGCGCCAAGCGAGTATTGGCATGGGTCTTGTGATACGATGCGTGCCACGATACTTGGGTCACGATACGATATTATCACTATATTGTCATATCACCATATATTGCGATATTTTTCCTGCTATCAAAATTAAATGTATAGATAAAAAAGCAACCTCTATATATGTTCATCGGATGATATTGATCGTTCAGTTATTTTGGTGTCCGTGTTCTTTGGGGTTTGAGTCAGCCCACGTCTTCCAATGTGCCTCAACCACAGATATGTCGCTGCGCCGCACAGCAAAAGGGCTCCATAGCACCATCTGCCTGAGTGGAGGTACAAAGGTAGCCCATTTTCCCTGAGTTTTAGGTAAAAATGATTTGCTTAAAAAATGGATACTAGGAACTAAAAAACCGATATTATATCATGCAGCCAAAAATCACGAATTTTTTTCCACACCCCTAGAGCCAAGCCTTTACCAGAACAGTTATGTTTGCTGAGACATTTCAACCTGCACTCCTAAAACCTGCCTCTTATCGTGCTTCTGGCAGCTCATCGACACTCAGACTCTGGTCTTCCCACAGTAGGCGGTCTCTGCCAGATTAGGACAAGCAGCAACATGTGTTTGTGCCTTTAATGTTTAGATCTGGCTCTCCTGTTTTGTTTGTTTCCTGTTGAATAAAGCCATGCTAACCTGAGAGATCGCAACCTGAGAAATTAAAAGTTTTCTAGTTCTGTTCCCAGAATGAAAATGCAAAGCTTCAGGATGGTTATTGTAGGAAAAAAACAGAAATCCTTTTCTTTTCCTTTCTTTCTCTCTTACCTAAAAGCCCAAATTTGTCCCTTTTTGTCCCAGATTCTTTATTCCACGTCTTCCTTGTCTCCATTCGGTTTCTCCAGGATTGTGGATCAGGCACAGAGCGACACTTGTTTACAGCCCAAGGCTACTTACATAAACTTAACAGGCTCGGATGCCTGGGAAACACCACGGATTTGCTGGCTGCTTCTGTCTTCGCTTTAACAAACACCCCAGCTCTGCATACCAGACTGAATTAAGAAGCAAAGCACATCTTAGATGCTTTAAAGGCTGATATATAAATCTGTAGAAAAAAGAACCTAGAATGGATCCTGACAGCATCCGATATCCAGAGGAAATAGAAGGCGTCTGAGATGATAAACACAGCTGACTTCTCCATCATAAATACTGAACTGAATAAACTATTTTATTTTGGTCTGGAAGTTAAAAAAACAACAAAGGAAAGTCTAAAAACTAACAGGTTCCAATTTTTTTACGCAATCTGGCAGCAAACATCTCAATTAACACATTATCTCTTTAAATGTGATTTTAAGTCAGTTTAATCAAGATAAATGTTTAATATTTGCTTTATCAGGATTTTTTTCAGTATTAATCCTATCTTAAAATAGCATAACATACATTTTAAATATATTATTACATCCAGATTTCACTGTAATGATGAAGGTTTAATTATCTTGAGCTCCAAAGCTCTAAAAATGTTTTTGTTGTGAAGAAAGTGATATTAAACTTTCTGTCATGATAACTGATTTTTTTTTTAGTTGATGAGCCTCTAAGCTTGATTAGTCAAGAGAACTAAATTATTTTCTCAATAAAGCAAATTATTAAGAAAAAATTTTCTCTCTAGGGACAAAAACTTTTGTTAGACTATTTGAACATCAGTCTATATGAACTTTTTTTTCTCCTTTTAGTTTATTTCTCTTATTATCTTGAAATATTTAGAGTTATAAAAAAAAGAAATCTTTTTTGGAGAAGTGCTGTAATTTAAAAAAACATCTGTACATGGAAAAGAGTCTGCTAATGTTTTCCCTTTTAACACTTCTATCCAGAGCTGAACTAGGCTGATGACAGATCAAATGTTTTGAGACAAAAATCTAGTTTTTTTATTTGCAAAGCTTCATTAAAAGACTGTAAGAGATTAATGATTCATTTTGTAGCATATCCAGACTTTCCTTTCCCTGACAGACCATTTCTGCAGAATGTTAACCACAGAAATCAACTTCAGTGAGGAAATAAAAACATACGACTGGATTTCATAAACAAGCAACCAGAGAAGCTTCATTTGTAGAAATTTTATGTGAGAAAAATGTGAAATGCGTCGTAAAATAATAGAGTTTATGCCTCCAGATGTTTAAATCTGTTATGTATTAGATATGAATCAAACTAATTTGGCATACAATTGTGAATTTATACAGATAAATGTTACAGGACTTAGTTCCTTACCAATCATTTCCTGCTATAATCATCCCATGTTTGCTACTTTTTTTGCCCTACCTGTTTTATTATTGTAGTTAAAATCTCCATGAAAAAAATGTGTTAAAAAGCTTTTATTTTTTATTTACACTTTTCTATTGGCTCTTTGTTCAGCATGAGAACCAACCAGTGAACAGAGCCGCAGTGGCTGGGAAACAAAGCAGGATAAGGTTAAAAAGAGGTTAAACGTGGTGCGAGGGCAGACAGAACGAGGAGGAGGAGAAGGATGGTGGTTGCTGGAGGTATATTTTCCCTGATTTAGAGCTGTGTGGTGATTTTTGCAATTCTCAAACATTTCCTGCTCTGCTCACTGGAAATAACCCACAGGAAAGCAGGCCCACTCGGCGCTCCGTTCAAAGTCAAAGCCACTGACTCAGAGCATGTCTGCCTTCTAGTAACGAGCTGCTTTGGTCACCTGTTAAACCTGTCACAGTTCTCACATCGAAGGGAAACAGGAGGAGTTTAACATCCAAATATAGAGATTTCTTTTTTTATAATTTCTTCTGCTTAAAGGCAGAAGACATGGAAATCAAAATAATTAAAATAACAAGCGAAGTGAAAGTTTTCCTGCTTTGGACTTTTACTTTTATCTAAAACCAACTGAATAATTAGATTTTCGGCCCACCTCTCGTATTCGTGCTCGCTGTGAAAGGGATCCTGCACCTCGTAGATGTTAGTGTCTCCTTCGTCCTGCCAGCCCAGCCTGCCGCTGTGGAACGGCAGGTTCATATACTCTGGGATCTCGTCATACAGCTGCACGTTCTCATACTCCACATCTTCGCTGTGAATATCCGTGTCCTGGATGCAGCTGCTGGGCCGCTCCAGGCTTTTGTCCCCGCTACCGGAGTCCGAGCTGACGCAGTCCAGGGACTGACCCCCTTTGGCCAGCAGCTTTGGCAGCATCTTCACAGACAGCCGCAGCTCCAGCAGCTTGCGGAAGGAGAGGCTCCTCTTTTGGGAAGAGCTGGCCCGGGTTGCCAGGTCGGCTGCGGAGAAGGACTGCGCCCTCTGCTTGCCCCCTAATGCCGGCGCTCGGCTTTTAGGCGGCACGCTGCTCCTGGTGGGGATCTGACGGCTGAAAAAAGTGACGCAGGGCCGGGAGAAGCGCCAGGCCGTTTTCTCCTGAGGAGGTGGGGGCAGCTCTCTCATGGGGGTGCTGGCGTGAGGAGGCGCAGGAGGACAGAAGGAAGGCGGCGGCGGTGCGGGCAGGCTGTGTCTCTGAGGTTTCCTCGGCGGCGCCCTCGGGGATTGCTGATCATCGGAAGAAACAGCCTTCCGGCTGTAGACCAGCGGAGGGTGACAGCCCAGTTTGATCTGCTTGGGGAGGCTGTGGCAGATGGGGTACCGCTCAAAGTCGCCGTACCCGTCCTCCTCATCCTCCTCCACCTGCTGAGCCTCTTTACCGGGACCCTCTGAGTCAGGTTGGGAGAGCAGGTCTAAGGAGTGGGAGGTGTTTTTGTTGAGCGAACAGCGGACAGTTCTGAGGAGGCGTGGAGAGAGGGAGGTCTGTCTGGGAGGCGGAACGGGGACGTCTGTCTCTGAATCCACCAAACACGAGTCTCTCTGAGTTTCAGAGTCGTCCTGGTTCTCTGTTCTGACAGACAGAGGAGCCTCTCTCAGTTTGCCCTCAGGCTCATTTGTCTGTTCCTCCACTAGCACCACCTGATCCTGAGTGCCACCCTCCACGCCATCCTGCCTCACCAGGGCCGGCTTTTTAAACCTCCGTGGGTGCGGGACTGGGAGAGGCTTACTGGGAGCAGCAGGGACTGGTAGATCAGGTTGGGAACCGATTAGAAATGTTCGGCTGATTGAATCGGCCCCGTCTCCCTCAGGCTCCGATGGAGCGAAACTTGTCAGGATGTTGCCTGCAACATCACAGGCTGACGTACGCGCCGCAGTCAGCTCGTCTGGATCATTAAGTTCTGAAACTCCACTTTCCTCACGTTTTCCCTCCTCAGTCCTCTCAGCCTCTTTGTTAACTAATCCTCTATCAAGGTATCTCTGTCTTTGAGGTTTATCTATTGGCTTTTTGCTAATCCTTTCCTCCTTAGAAACAGGTGGGGCCCTCGTCTGGAGCTCCCCTTCCTCTTGTGTGCTATTGCCGGAGGTAACCCCATTCTGCAGAGGCTCTTTATGGAAATCTGCTGGAGACTCAATTGAGTCTCCATTTTCCTGACGGTATGGCACTTGGAGGGGAACTCATCGCCAGAGCATGAGCGGGCACTGAATGATGTAATCCGGCCGCACGCCTGCCTGTCTCTGATAAGATCCCATTCTTGCAGTTGAGATGAAAGAGGTTCTCATCCAAAGTCTCCTCCTGGGAGAGACTGAAAGGTTCGGCTGGTTTGGGCGGCGGGGGCGAAACAGGAGGTGGAGAAGTGGCCGTGGATCGAGGAAGGCACGGTTTAGGAGCAACAGCTGGCTTTGGCCTCTTAAGGGTAGAAGGGGAGGGCTGGGAGAGAAGAGGAGACTGGGAGAGAGGACATGGCTTTGGGGCGATGGGTGGCTTGGTTGGAACAGGGAGTTTTGGTTTGGGAGCTAATGGAGGCTTCTTTACACCTGCATATAAAATAAAAAGAGAGAGAAAATGATGGAAAATCAACAAGTTTCTTACTGGATCTCCCTCAGAAAGGCCTACCCCATTCCCACTTCCTGAAATGTAAGCAGCAACAGCTGCAAGCAGAAGTTTAGATGGAGGTCAAAGGGCCAATTTCAGGGTCAGAGGTTCAAACTTAAAAAGAGATTAGGATGCCATTCTTTAAATAAAATATAGAAAACCAACCTTTTGATCTTTCTGCTAATAACATCACAGTTTCTATTTTTATATCTCACTTTTTAACTGCAAATATAGTTAATTTAAGTATGCATAAATTTTTGTTTTTTTTGTCGCACACAATTATTTACACCCCTAGAATAATTTTTTTTATTAAACTACAACCATAAACTAAAATTATAGTTTTCATCATGGCTAATTTTGGACCCTTTCTAAGCACTGATCAAATGCACCATCCCCCTTGTGACGTACTACGGTGGTGGAAGTGTCATGATGTGCGCGTGTTTTTATACAGCAGGAGCTGAGATTCCAAAAAAGTTTAAAAAACAATCTACTGGACTTTGTTTTCAAGTTTGAAGGCGTTTCGCTTCCCATCAAGGAAGCTTTTTCAATTCTAAATTTTGAATTTTTGATGGATTTTGAATTGAAAAAGCTTCCTTGATGGGAAGCGAAACGTCTTCAAACTTGCTTCAAACTTGGAAACAAAGTCCAGCAGATTGTTTTTTTACTTTTTTGGAATGACTATGACCTGAATCTCTGAGAATCTTCACCAGCATATAAGGAGATAATTACAGATCAATGTGTGCTAGAATGGTCCAGTCAAATTTCAGATCCCATTTGAGAATAATGTTGTTTTTTAAACAGACATTCTTCATTGAAACTGACTGAGCTGAAAATAAGATATGCTCTAATTTAAGTGTATTTATCGAATAATATTGCATAACAACAAGCAGTTTGAATGTTTTTCATAAGGTTCTTTAAAACTGTTGGTAATATAATCAATTTTTGAAATCAGTTTGGTTCATTTTTTGTTTGTGCACACCTAATAAATAAACAACTTCTCTCCCACATGTGGATGTCAGGAGGCTTAGTATAACTGAACTGTCTGTTATGTACATTTATCCACAGACAGTCCCATTAAATTAGGAAGGAGGGGAAATAACCCAGTTTAAATAAAGTACCAAACATCACCCTGGTCAGACAAATAAAAGAGCTGTGAAATCAGATGTGGTGCTATATTTTCCGCTTTCTTCCTCACGAGCCGACACCATGAGAAGTGGAGTCATCAAGCGGATGTTTCCTGAAAGGCCAACAACTGAGAAAAAAGGTGCTGCAAAACAAGCAAGCTGCATGCATTACCAAACTCCATTCAAAATAATCTATAAACATAAGTTATAAACATAAAATCATCCTTATTAACTTATTTATTTCGATATTCTTTTGTTTTAAGTTTCTTTTTATAATTCGGCCTTAACATCCAGTTAAAAATTTTATTTTTCATAAGGTAGTTATAAACTTTAACAGCTTAATTCAAGAATAGCGATTTTGAGCATAACCAAACTCCATTCAAAAGTATCTAGAAACATAAGTTTCTTTTTATAATTCGGCCTTAACATCCAGTTAAAAATTTTATTTTTCATAAGGTAGTTATAAACTTTAACAGCTTAATTCAAGAATAGCGATTTTGAGCATAACCAAACTCCATTCAAAAGTATCTAGAAACATAAGTTATAAACATAAAATCATCCCTTTTAACTTATTTATTTAGATATTCTTTTGTTTTAAGATTCTTTTTAGAATTCGGCCTTAATATCCAGTTAAAAATTTTAGTTTTCATGAGGTAATTATAAACTTTTATAACTTAGTTGAAGAATAGCGATTTTGAGCATTACCAAACCTAATTCAAAATTATCCATAAACATAAGTTATAAACTTAAAATCATCACGATTAACTTATTTATTTCGATATTCTTTTTTTTAAGTTCCTTTTTATAATTCGTCCTTAATATAAATTATTAATCATATTAATCATAAGGTAGCTATAAAATTATACAACTTAAAGTGTGTCCTTGCATGCTAACAACAAATCCGGTTCATAAAAATATGTGCATCGAGTAGGAAAAGCTTTGAAATAGCAGGAAACGCTTGTTTTTTGTTATTTTTAACGAATCTGGCTGCATGTGCAAGAAAGCTTGACTGATTGCGATTCCATATTTTGTGCAACTCAGCTAAACTGCGCAGCGAAATTTAAAATCAAGCCGATACTATCAGTTTATACCGCTGTAACAGATGATTGGTCAGACTTGTTGCATCAACAGCAGGACAGATGTTAAAGACAAAGGATTTAGCCTTTCCAGCTGCCACAAACACAAAGGGTTACAACTTTCTTCTAAAAAGCACCGACATGTAGCTCAAAACCGATGCTTTTCTATGTTTTTGAAAGCTGTTATTATGAAAAACTGTAATTAACTGTGGGTAGGATTAAAAAAGGAGTCGGTGGATGCAATCGACCGTTAGGGATGTTAAAAATGTCTCTCTTTTTGCTTTATTCACATCAAGGCTCCGTACAAAAACGACAATTGGAAAAAACAAACATTGTTGTTTAGCTTTATCTGGAAAAAATATATATCTCTAAGCTAAGAAAAGTTAGCTTCGACACGAACCTGTGCTCATGACTCCCGACTTCTTCTCGCTCCTTTCTCCATGAGTAGAAAAAAATACTTTCAATGGAACTCCGAGAAAATCTGGCTATCTTCCCCCCACTCCATTGTCAGAGGGAAAAGCGAGGCAGGCAGAAAAGCAGGGGCTCCATTTCTGCTGTTCCTTATCTTGCCAGCGGATACACCGATAAAGTTGGTGAGCCAGTTACTTTTTCCATTTTTTTTATCCAAGTTTTCGGCCACGGTGCTTTTCCGAACAGTAAGATGCAGAATTGAAGCGCAACACGTGGGTGCTTCCGGTTAAAAACCTTCAAAATAAAACTACTATTTAAAAACACGGTTTGGATATTTGGGAGAATTACACGAAAATTAGATTAAGTATATAAATTATATTGCTTTTATTTGATATTTATTTTTAGCAAGATGTGGTGAAGCGACATTTGCGTTTGTTTCATATCATTCATGTGTTTTGATTAAGGGTTGATTTATTTAGAAAACCGTTTCCGGTTAATTCAAGCTAATTTTTGTAATTGATCATCGTTTCCTTCCTTTGCTTTCCCAAAAATGTACCGCTTCGTTTTACTACCACTTGGGGCACTCTAAACGATTTTCGATGATAAAGCTCACGTCAACGTGGGCGCCATATTGGCAGGGGAAACAGCGGCAAGCCACTTTGAGAGACCTGATCATGCAAAATACCCCAAAATAAAACAATAGGAGTATCAGCTTTTGTAGAAAAAGCATTTATTCACATACAACTGTACAGTTATGGTTTACATGTTTAAATTCTTATAAATATATAATTTTCCTTCGTGTTTTTTTTTTTGCAATGTACATTTGTGCCATTTTCTGCTGTGTGCATTGAATGTTTTTTTTATTTCGACATACTAATCCAAATGTCAGAAAACTGAGCCTTTCATAAATATAAAATCGTTTTTTTTTTCTTCAACAACATACAAATATTTATTTATTGTTAAGCAGATTTGCCCCTAAATTGCATGACACAATCAAAGCAAATTGTGTATCCTTGCATAAACTTGTCATAACAATTCTATGGAATATTTTCCAAATATTTCTACAAAACTGATGCATATGAGTTACCTTGCCAGCCCAAACCCCATTTTAGTATATGCTGGCAAATGTCAACAAAATTTCCTTAAACCTGGGATCAGAGCTCACTAAAAAAACATTCATTAGTGTCCTTTCGTAAATAATGTGGTGGCATTCAGGACCTATTGCTGCATGGTACAATGGTTGGACCTTCCCATGCTGTTTCTATTGGCATTAAATATTCCTTCTGAGGTCTTGGCAGTATTATTTAGATTTTCTCTATGAAGTCACTTAGGAAAGCAGTGTGACACCGTACACTAAAACACGCTTATGGATTGAATTGATGCAATTTGGTGGTTTTCCTTAGAAAAAGTTAAAACTTTGAGCCAACCTGAACGTATAATCTGGATTGAATGGTTAGATTCAATCAGATAACTCTGGACATGTCATGACCTGTGATGTGAATTGGCGCTATATAACTACAGCAAATTGAATCAAATTGATTTTTTCACCAAGGTTATTTAAATGTTGTGAAGTGTTCAAAATTATAGCAAATGTTACGAATCCTATATTATTTGGTATCAGTTTATAACTATAACTATTTGAAGCCCATTTATGCCACATAAAACTACAAAAATTACAAATAGAAAGTCATAATTATGAGATTCAAAGACATAATTTCGACTTTCAAACTTTGTAACTCATAATTATGACTTTAAAAAGTCAAAATTATGAGTTTGTGTCTCACAATTATGAATTTCAAACTCAAAATTATGGCTTTAAAAAGTCAAAATTCTGACTTTGTATCTCATAAGTATGACTTTGTAATTCATCATTATGAATTTGAAACTCGAATTTATGACTTCGAATTCATAATTATGACTTTGAAGGTCGAAATTATGAATTTGAAACTCTAAATTATGACTTCACATTTAAAATTATGGCCTTAAAGAGCCATAATTATGAAGTTGTATCTCATAATTATAACTTTTTAACTCATAATTATTCATTTTTAACTCATAATTATGAATTTGAAACTCATAATTATGAATTTGTAACTCATAATTATACACTTGAAACTTGAAATTATGCTTTGGAATTAATAATTATGACTTTAAAAAGTCAAAATTCTGACTTTGTATCTTATAAGTATGACTTTGTAATTCGTCATTATGAATTTGAACCTCAAAATTATGACTTTGCATTTATAATTACGCCCTTAAAGAGCCATAATTATGAATTTGTATCTCATAATTATAACTTTTTAACTCATAATTATGAATTTGAAACTCATGACTTTCTATTTGGCGTCTTATTTTATTTTCATGTGGCGGAAACGGGCTTTCATACAACGTTCCCTTTGTTAATATTTTATTTTCAGTTAATGTAATTTTATTTCATTTGATAAAAAAAACATCGCGGGAAAATACAAAATCAAAATCGAACGAATCGTTCCCCGCGAGCGAGTGGCAAACGTACTCTGGCCTTGTGGGATTTGTAGTTCTAACGGAACGTTAGCATCCGGCTAACTCATAACTTCCCGACCGCTGTCTGTGAGTCTCGCCTCCAACTTGAGAATGCTGAACGGGCTGAGCATCAATGGCGGAGAGCAATGACTGAGGAGTTTGATGACGATGTGGTATTTGAGGTTTGTATCAACGCCTATTTTTATTTTTTATTTTTATCGTACTGATGCTTTTGTCGATCAGATGTAAATAAGGACTCATTAACGGGCTAACAGGTAAGCTAGCGTCCCTTTAGCAGCCTCCGTGCCTGTTGCGGTGTAATCCAAAACAATTTGGCTGTTTCTGAGCATGTTCCTCCCGAGCCAAGGAGCTTTGCTGGTCATGAGGGAAGCTGAGCTGCTTTTTCAGCAGCCTTACTAACCGGCTGGGGTGGGGAAGATTACATTCATTGCTGCTGCTTCGGTTCTGAAAAATGACACAGCTTCACATCTTAGTGTTTGATTGATGGCAACATGAGCTGCGACTTCGTGTGACAATGAATGTGAGTACTCATTGCTGCAGTGCAGACTGGCTATAAAGGGATATGGGAAATGCTCCTCTGCAGCAATTTAACTCAGAGAACCTGCTAAGTATGGAGGACCAATCCTGACATTATTAAAATGACATAAAGAAATATAATAAATGACTCATAAATATAAATGTCGGGGAAATAATGGCTTTAAATATAAATTAATGAGCTATTAATAGAGAAATATTTAAAGATTATAAATTATTTTAATATATAATTATATATCTTTTAACTGTTCTGTGTTATTTCTGCACCTTTTTTTCTATTTAAGCATTGTAAGTAAATTTATTTCTGTTTTATTTTCCAAAAGATCTTTCCCCAAATATTAAGAAACCATAGTTTTCATGACTTTGACAAATATCATCAAGTTAAACTGACCCTAATTGGACACTTAACAGGCAGATTGTGATTGATTATCTACAGACATACCTTTTTTTAAATTAGGATGAAATCTTTCATATGTGGATATTAATTATTTTTATATAATTATATATCTTTTAACTGTTCTGTATTATTTTATTCTAATTTTTCTATTGAAGCAATGGAAGAAAATCTTGTAGTTTTTTTTCCAAATATTTTTCCCCAGATATATTTAAATTTAAAGTTACACTGACCCCAATAGGCAATAACATCAGGCAGATTTTGATTTATTGTTTATCAACCTTTTAGATTTAGAATTCATTCCCTCTTAGTCTGTTATCTTTCCCTTGGAAAACTGTAAAGATATAAATTAGTCTTTTCTTTCGGTTATTCTGTCAGATTTGGCCTGAACTGCTTAAGCCCAGGTTGCAGTACGGCCTTAAAATGGGACAGAGTGTCCTAAACGTTGAACTCCCAGAATATTGTCACATTCCGTCTCTTAGCAGGAGAGAAAGTCCAAAGATGGCTTTCTGTTGTAAGTTTTAAACACAGTTGATTATTATATCTGCTTTTTTTTTTATCCAGTTCAACAAAACTGTGTGAGTCATGTTGGAGCACAGCATAATTATTATCCAGAGGTTAGTTAAAAAAAGGTCTTTTGTATGTAACCCATTTCTTATCGAGCAGTGGGCAGGTGTGTATTTCCGGGCTAAGGCTCGATTAGACACAAAGTGCCATTCTTTGGGAATCAAACAAGGAAACTTGCAGGATTCCTGAAGCAAGTGCTACTGTATGCTTTAAACAATAGACAATCACTTCCTGTTTTTGAGGTATTTAACTCAACATCAACCAAGCCTCTATTATTTAATCAGGATTTTACAAAAAAAAAACAAAAAACATGTCTCTGAACTTTAAATGTTGACGATTACTGACATTTGATTTAGAAGCTGAGCTCTATATTAAAACTAACTTATTCCTTGTATGATGACTTTAAAATTATTATTATTTTTGGTGTTTGCTGTATTTTTCCCACATTTATCAGATTAAATGTTAACAGAACTGTAAGGTTCCTTAAATGTTTGATGTGACCAGATGTGGAAAATAGCCCATCTGCAACCCATGCTTTTATTTTGACGGCACCCGGAAAACCAACTCACCTTCCTGCTCCTGCAAACTGTTTTCTGGGTTGGACAGTTAACAGAGAAAAATAAAGTCTTTAGCTCCAATTTTGTATATAATTTTACTTGAAATAAATAAGATAAAGTAAAAAGGTAAGACTAGATATTAATTGTTCAAATAGAAAAAATAGAGTAAAAGTGCAGAGATAAAATGGAACAGTTAAATAATTATATCAAAGTAAAGTACATTTTTATATAAATATATCTCTAGTTTTTATCAGTTTGTTGCATTTAATTGCTCACTAATTTAAATTTCCAGCCATTATCTTGCATACAATTTATGTATATGTTTTTTTATTTTTAATTATGGCAGGATTGGTCCTCCATAGATAAGAGGGATATGACCCGAGATTTGGGCTCAGCAGCTGTGAATAACTGGGTCAGACATAATTTTAGAGAAAATCATAGTTGCATCACAGACTGCACATCCCTTGTTTTTTTTGTTTTTTTTTTATCTTGGTAAAAACAAGCTTATAATTTTTCTTCCAATTAAAATGAAGAACTAACTAAAGTTAATATTCGAAAAGAGACCAACATGGAAATAATTCTGCTTATTAAAGCAAAGATGACCAGGTCTGGAAATATGATCTATGTTTTCTTTATATTCACTCTGGGTAAACATCCGTGCAGTTTCACCTTGCATCCTTTTTCTTCGTACTACCGACATGACATCATTTTCCTCCTCTTCCTCGCACAGATCAGTAAGTGTGTTTCACTTTCTATCTCTCTCTCTGCAGAACTCCCCACTGTTCCAGTACCTTCAGGATCTAGGGCACACCGACTTCGAGTCATGTCCGACGGCGTCTCAGGAGGAGGAGGAGGAGTACGGAGGTGCAGAGGGAGACCTCAACTCTGCTGGCCAACATAAGCAAAAAACTACAGTGAGTTCTCCTCCATCCGACTGTCATATATGAACTAAGCCTCTCTCTGTTTGTGAGACATCATCTTTTTCCTGCTGCATGTCTCCAGCTTTATTCTTTCTGCACCCGGGTTAAAACCAAACTTAACCCTCTATAAATATGTAAAAGTACTTTATGTTTCATGTTTTTATTTGGTGAAGTTGATTTTTTTCTCCCTCCGCCTTATTTCTTGCTTCTGGTCTTTGTCTTTTGTAGGTTCCATATTTAGAGTCTTATTGCAGAAATATCAGATATTAATTTACTTTGAAAATTAGAAATCATTAAAAAAAATTCTTACGAAAACCACTGCGGAATTTGGGGTCTGGAAAAATTATAAAATGTTTTGTATAGTGAGACATAGATTCTGAAGATCCAACTGTACAATAATATTAGCAAATAATTCATCAAATGAAATTAAATGATAAAGTCCCAGCGGGTGGCTTCTTATCTAACATTTAAGCTGGTTTCTTGTTGTATCCTAGACCATTGGCTGTGTTTTTTCATGTATTGACCTCCAAAAATTGTCTCATATTGGGTGTCGTTCATCTGATGTTACAAGCAGGACAGGAAAACTCTTCTCCAGTTAGATTCAGAAATTAGGTTTTTGCTTCTTTTTTTTTGTGCATCAGATAAATAAAGAGGTGATTTGATTTTATATGAGATTTCATTAATGCAATAACTGGAATCTGGCTGCTTTTCTTTCTGCATTACCAGTACTCCAAACTCAAAGAGCAACTGTATACGGGTCCTGTGTTCTCAGTCTCCAGATGATTTCAGGCACTCCTGGTTTAATCATATATTAGTGCAATCTGAGGATTAAAGGAACCATTTATGACTTTAGTTTTAGGCAACCTGGGATTCTGTTCCAGGAGTTTTCCTGTTAAGCTCATGATGAGGGAATCACATGATTCAACCTCTCCTTGTTTGCCCTCCTCATGAAAATGGGAAACAGGAGTTACGCTTGCCTCGCTCAGGAACTTTCCATGTGTGTCATGCTTCCTTTCTGACGCTCTGTTGTTCTAAGGAGGACAAGGGACTCGGATCTGACTCTTCCTCTCATCCAGACATTTCCTTGAACTCAGATAATAGTTAAACTCTAATAGATAAATGTTAGTACCGCTTCAAACACTCGGGAATGTCAACATCCTGAATGTGTGTGACTTGCTGCATTGTGTTAAAGGGGGCATTCTTTTAATTT
The DNA here is from genome assembly GCA_018398635.1 of Cyprinodon brontotheroides. Lineage (NCBI taxonomy): Eukaryota > Metazoa > Chordata > Actinopteri > Cyprinodontiformes > Cyprinodontidae > Cyprinodon > Cyprinodon brontotheroides. The sequence goes on along the minus strand of JAGKQL010000003.1, from coordinate 5,848,124 downwards.
GCAGGATTGTGCAGATAATTTGCATAATTTCTTGCAGCATTAGGAGATATAAACAAAATTGTTAATTCAATCCATTATTAATGTCCCTCTGAATACATTTGTGACCATGAGCGGTTCTAGACAGGGGCCAACAGGTGCCAGTGCCCCTGTAGATCATGTCCTGTCCCCTGTACTATAGACATAATACTAATGATGCACATGGTTACTGATAGGTACTTTGGATCTATTTCTCTTTTTTTTCTTTAGAAATTCTGTTTTACTAATTATTTAAAAACAATAAGGTAATAGCTTCAGTGGGATTTAGATAGGATCCCAGTTTTCATCTGCTAAATCTTTTTTCAAAACAAATAAAAAAAACTACTCTACTTTTAACAGCTGAATTTATCAGTTTTTCTTGAGTTCTAATTCAGATTTTATAGAAAATGGTCATTTTAACTTAAGTCAAAAATATGTACAATTCCTTCAATTATACCTAATTGAATATAAATTTCACTTCATGCAGCTATATTAATATATTTGAATCTCTTGCCCTATTTTTTTATTTCATGCTTTTCTGGGCCCCCATGAAAACATGCTGGCCCCCTCCTGGCCCCCTGCTCCATTTTGTCTAGAACCGCCACTGTTTATGACCCTTTATTACACTGTGCCACAGCTGATGCACATTTTACCACCTAACTTGCCTGTTTTACTGCTTGATTTATTGTAAATGAACCGTTTAAACCAATCAGTCTCTGTGAGGGAATCTTTTAGTCTAACTGTAAAACTCAAATTTAAAGCACATGTAAACATGAATGCATTCTTTCATTTGCTTTGGGAGATTAATGTTTATCATACTTTCAGTTTAATTTATGAAAGACTGAAAGCAATCTGACTCAGCTTTATGAAAAACAAGTTTAGGTCGTTTCTTGCAGCAGATAACTGATGAGCTTGCAGAGTAATAACTGGATATAGATCCTTACAGGACTTTCATCATCTCTGCTTTTGCTTATTGTCTGTGGTTTGACTGCAGGCAGAGTTGTGGCCCACTTTGATAGTGCAAACACGTCGTCATGGATAAAACTGACAATCAGTGGCGTGTGAATGCCTCATCGATAATCAATACGGCTGCAGTTGTAGACTAATCATATTAACCACCTCTGAAATTAAACAAAGTCCGGTCATGAGGTTGCGTTTTTCACTCAAACGCTGTAAGCAGATTAGAGTGAAATAAATCCGGCTCCCATTTAGGCATTATATCATGAGCTTTTTTGGGGGGATCTCACAAATAAACCCAGCAACATTTAAAATAAAACCCAGGATAAACGTTGCGACATTATAGATGCCTATGCCGGTTGGACAGTGGGATATACCGGCTCTGTGTAGTATGCTTGATTTTATTTTAGTTTTAATTAGACTTTCCATAAAAAACCATTCATAAATTATGTTCTTAATAGTAGTCATACTAACAACAGCTATATAATATTCCAAGTTTGTATGGATCATATTTAAACAAATATATACTTAAATAACACATAAGAACACAGAACAATAACAAAAGAAGGCTGTCAGACAGGCACAATAGAAACCAAGCCCATTTCCACACATCAACAATTTTCTTTGGGCTTTTTCTTTTCTTTCAAAGCCTTTATATCTCTAAAAAAATAATAAAATACCTCCTCAAAATGTTCCTGCTTCCCCTTTTCTCTCTTAATATTTGTTGAATCAAAAATGTAAAACTTGGTCTACCTGTTCTTCTCCAAAACAATGCAATAGAATTTTTTTTTTTTTATGGATGTAAGATGACATCTCTATCAAATAACTGGGGTATAATCCCTATATATATATCTTTCATGCAGCTGTACACATATCTAGAATATTGGGATTAAATCTACTTTTAGAGGAGTATTTTATGTTCTTCTTATGCCCAGTTTATACAGTAATAGTCTGATTTTTGTACTAAGGGATTGAGTGAAGCTTTATTGGAAGTTAAATCCCATTTCTCAAGGGTATTTTACACCTTATAATTCCTCACTCCTTGTTGTTTTATTACCGGTATATCATAGTTTCCTGTTGAAGTTGACATTCATAGATTAAAAAATTCTGATACTACACCTTTGCTGACATTTTTAAGTTTTTCCAGTTGTCACTTTTCAGTTATAAAAATGTATAAAAATATTTGTTATCCAATTGGGTCTATTTCTAATTGAAGTTCAGCAAGTAAAGGAGTTGGATGGATTTGAATCTGGGAATTGGGGGGCAGGGGAGGTCTTCTCAAGCACACATTGCAGTCATTGTTGTTGCGTTGTTTCCTTGGTTACTTCGTTTGAGCGTGGATAATGTATGAACTACAGAACTATTGTGAATTTATCTCCTAAAGCTCTGATTGTGGTTCTTTGCAATGTGTGACTTGCAGGGAGGATGTTTATGGAGACTGGTTGAGGCCTTGAGGAGATGGAGTCCCCTTCACCAGGCAGCTGAATCTCAGAAGCTGGAGCAGCAGCTGGTAGGTCTAGAAATCAGCTGCTTTGCAGCGTTTAATTAGTGAAACACTCATCGTTTATCTTACTTCATTGTTCCTCTCACCTGAACACAGGACAGTGCTTTTGGCCAGTACTCGGTCAGATGCATCCTGGACCAGGACGTGCTGTTGCAGGAGGATGTGGAGCTTATCGAGCTTTTGGACCCGAGCTTGCTCACCTTCGGCTCATCGCCTTCCGGCTCCCCAAGCCGAGTGAGCTCCCTGCCCAGGCTGAGTCTCGTCCCCAGGCTATCACTATGGTATTTCTCTTTAGATCATTTATTCATCTCAAATGGACAGCGTACATTGATTAAAAAAAGAAGTTAATGCTAGATATGTTTAGCAGAAAAAATAAGGCTTGCATAGTTTCATATTTCACGGAGAGAAGAATGAAGAGAAAGTGAACGAAAAACACAAACTTCTCAAAAAATAATCGGTCTCCGCCAGTCAATTGTGACTTTGTGTTGCTAAGACGCCATTTTAGTTGAATAGGTAAACAACCGCAGCATAGCTAAACGAAGGACTTTTACATTTTAGAATTTTAAGATAAGTCATTACAGTTTAAGAAGCCTGTTTATCGATTTAAATATCACTGCATTTGTTTTAAGACACAATTATAGGTAACTACTGTGTCAGCCACCGAGGGAAAACAATGCCACTTGGCGAGACCGATTGTTCCCCGTTTAAAACCCTGTGGAACGCCTGTTTACTAATAGGAACCTGATTTTACATTTTAGAATTTTAACAGTTTAAGAATGTTTATCATGAAATATCCTGCAGTTTTACCACAATTATAGGTAACTACTAGGATGTGCCCCGATATTTGATCAGCCCTTCTGAGTTTCTGAAGTTTGGTTTTACTAAAAAAAAAATAAAAAATACTACTTCTTCTTCTTCCTCAAAAGCTTTTTTTTCACAGACTTAAAAACTTCTAAAGATCGAGGAAAAATATTGATACATTAAAATATCCCAATATCTTCATATGCTGATATATTGCCATTTAAAAACACCATATCAATCTCTTTTTACTAATGAAATATTGCTATATGTCATCAAAATGCTACAAATTCCCCAAAATTCATGAAATTTTGCCATATTTTTTATATGTTGATATATTGACGCTTGTATCGATCTATTTTACTAACAAAATCTCACAAAAATTTTCAAAATATCACGAGAGTTTGTAACAGAACGATGAAATTTCACGAGATTTTGAAAGTAAAATAGATCGATACAGCGCTTTAAAAATGTATTTGATATCAGCATATGAAAATATATTTGAGTATATTATTTTTCAAAGTGTCAGAAATAAATAACAAAACTGCTATTTTCAATGACTACTTATTTTTGTCCAGCTTTAACATCGGTATCGATATCGGTTATCGGCTACATGAGTTTTTTAAAAATATCGGCATATTGGATATCGCCCAAAATCCCAATATCGGTGCATCCCTAGTAACTACGGTAACAACTTCTAATAATTGTATGTATTACTTAGTCCAAAGATTATAAATCATTGATATACATCCTAAAATATAAAAGAATTGGACCCAGTTTAGAACCCTGGTGTGCACCATCTTCTAACCTTCCACCCCTAAACCTGTATTTTCCTCTCCAATCAGGGACGTAGCGGGGCTGGTGGGAGTGGCTGCCATGCTGTTAGGAGTCTGTTCCTCTTCTGGGAGCCTGTGGTCTCTGGCTGCTGCACCGTGGGGTCTGGCTCTGCTGGGCTGGATGGGAAAGAGGGGCCTGGTATTGTGGAGACGCCGACGCATGCAGAAGGACGTCCAAACCAGGGCCAACCGGCTCCAGACTCTGGTCCATAACAGCAAAACTCTGACGGGACTGGCCCGAAAAGCTCTGCGTCTGGTGCAGGAGACAGAGGTCATCTCTAGAGGGTTCACCCTGTAAGTGTGCTTGTTTCGCTTTACCTCGTCCAATTGTTGATTACAGGTGTCTTTACCGTGTTCAGGGACATACTTCTACATTCAGGCTTCAGAATCACTGTTAAAGTAATTCCAGTTGGTATTAATGATACAGATTCCACATTTTTAGCTTTGTTTTTAATTGTCTGAATCTTTAAATCATCGTACTGTGCGTCTTATGTGTTGTGTGTGCCCCCCACCTCTTTGGGACGTCTCCACAGTTGTATCACATTTCACTTGTCAAGTTTGCTCGACAGGGTGAGTGCGGCCGGATCCTTTAGCAGGGCGGGGCCCGGGGCGGTGCCCCGCAGCCAGCAGCTAATTGGCCTCAGGAAGGTCCTGTACCGGGCTCTCCGCTCGGCCTTCAGAGCCTCGCGCAGGGCCACCTGTCACATGCTCAAAGCATATCCTTGATCAGTTAAGATATTAGCACCTCAATAGGTTATGAATTCATGTAGCTTGAACACCATTTTGTGAGACTTTCATCTGTGTGAATGAACCTTTTCCACCTGTAGTTTGTCTCTTTGTTAACGTTTGATTTAGTTTTATTCCAGTGTTTTAATTTAGCGTGGTATCATTTTATCGAAGACTTTAAAAGAATTAAGATTGCATTGTCATCTTTAGGATTTTTTTCTTTATTTCAATTTTCATATTTTTCCTCTTTCTTTTCCTGTTTCATTGTTTTCAATGTATTTTTTAACCTTTCTTTTTATTTCTTTTCTTTACATTTTTGTTTCTCTTTCATTTCTACTTTTTTAATCTTTATTTTCACCTGTTTTTTTTGGTTGATCTTTTGGTGTTAGGTTTCTTTGTCTTTTTTTCCTGTATTATTATGTTTATTCAATTTTTAATAGCTCTATTCTTTTTTCCAGTTTTATTGTATCTTTTTTCTTTTTTGGAGCAATCCTTTTTTTGTTTTGTTTTTTTCTCCCTTTTGATTAATTTTCCATTAACCTGCCTTCTTTTTCTTTAATTTTTTTCCTCTAACAAAGAAACTGGATTTTTATGGGTCAGAAATCCCTCTCATTCTTTGATAGAATTGATACTTTGATGCATCATGACCCATTCTTGATTAAAAGGGACCCTTCCTTTTTAGGAACATTAACTGGGCAAACATGAAAGTCTCTAGATGTAGAGATCATTTGGTTCTTTAACTTCTCTGAACGTTCCCGCTGAACTCTGAGGTCGACAATGTGACCAACTACGTGTGCGCGGTGCCTCTGAAGGAGCTGGGGCTCGGCCTGGGGATCGAGCACCTCGGGGACGAGCAGGCGCAGGAGCTGACTGATGACTACAGCCTTCCAGCCCTCAAGGTTGGATGTTGTGTTCCTAAAGTAAAGGAATACCAGGTTTATTTAGAAATCATTGAAATTGTCTGATAAACTGTTTATTCTCTGCAGATGCTCTTCCAGCTGTGGTTGGGTCAAAGTTCAGAATGTTTGCGACGTCTCGCTCTTCTCCTCTCGCCGCACCGAATTGCAGAGTCTGAGGAAGACAGAACCAAAGAAGACACCTACCCTCCTTCATCCCACCCACCGCCTCCGCTTCACTGCTCCGTCGCTGCCGTGACCGAGCCCCTCCATCACGCTCTAGCCAGCTGTCTCGCCGACGTTCAGCGCAGCTACGACTTCCACCGACACTTCGAGATGCAGCCGAGGTTGTCGAGCACCGACAAGAACGGGCGTGCGAGGGAGAAATGCAGAGAGCTGAACGCCCTGCACACGTCCATCCGAAGCCTGCAGCTCCACCTCAAGGCGCTGCTCAGCGAGTGAGACGCAGCACACACAGAAAGTCACAGCTCTTATCCAATCCCTGCATTCGCTGAGAGGCAGTCAAAACACGTATAAAATGACGCTCAAAGAAAATTAATTAACTGCAAGCATTAATCTAAGCTTCACCCTTTTAAATAATAATAATAATAATACATTTTATTTTTAATGCACTTTATATTTAAGAAAAATCTCAAATGCAACAGGTAAAATCATCATAGAAAGGTTAAAACAAAAAATTAAAAACGAAAGTACATATGAATAAATAAGTCAGTGGCATAATTATAAAACATTAAGAGTCGTAAGTTCTGCTAAAAATAAATGTTTTTAATCCTTTTTGGTGAACAGGATGATCATCTTGGAGGATGATCTAGAGAAGCTGATGGTGTCCAAGCAGCTGACAGATTTAACCCTGGAAGGCTACCGCGACCTGAACGAGCGGCTGCAGCTGCTGCAGCCCCACATGCAGGCCAGCGCTGGCTGCTGGGAAGACACAGTCAGCCAGGTGGAGCGCATGCTAAGACGAGCCAACTCCTCTCCAGGTAGGAAGAAAAAATGCAGATACACCACATTTAGAAGGCTATTCTTCACAGGATATCTATCTATTAGTCTCACATCTCGGATCAGAGTAATTTTTTAGTGCTAAGAAATAGGGGTGTAAATAATATCGTTTTGTATCGATGCATCGATCCAACAGGCGACGATCCGATGCATCGATACGTCCGATCCAACAGCCGATTCATGTTTTGTTTTTTCCTCCGATCTGTTTTTATCCATTTGCTCCTGGGCGTGTAATTCTCCCTCCTGTGCTGTGTTGGCGCTAAACCTATTTTGCCCTCCTACCTGCGCTTCCCTGGTTGCCACTTTTATGCTGCGTTCGGGCCGGGAGTGCAGCAAAAGCAGCAAAATGGCGTCTGCTGCTTCATTTTGCTGCTTGTACCGAGTGAATTCTGACACGCGCACGTCTGAAGCAGCTTTGCTGCTCTGGCTTCTTGTGATCCAAAGTGTAGCTCTGACTCTGGCGTTGGGCGGAACTTCACTATCCTTTCTCTGCCTTGCAGCTATATTTTGCACTGTGATCAGTAGGGAATAGAAGTAGTTTTTAATATGTTTTTTAAGTGAGAAAATACACCCTGAAAACTTCATCCTAGTGGAGTCAGTTCATCCAGATTACAATCCTGCCTCCCAATGTTATTTCTGTCGGTCGGAGCCACTCAGACCCCCACATACCGGCGCCGTTCTGTCAGAAAGAATTCCCGTTCATCAGCAGCAGCCTCTGGCGCAGTTGCCCCTCCTCGCCCGGTTTACAGCGGTGGCTGGTAGGTGTTTTTCATCTAAATAATGTCCGATCTGCAGGCACCAGAATAATAAGCTCAGACTATTTTACAGATGTATATATTTTAAGTTAATTATGCTTTAATAAACTGTTTAAGAAGAGGAGTGATCAACAGAGCAGTCTGTGTCATCCAGCGCTGTGTCTCTCCCAGCCAGCAGCTCCCAGATCAGCTTCTCTGATTGGTTGGATAGCGATAGTCGAGCAGCAAAAATTCGAATTTTCCATCTCGAGAGCAGCAGCCCGGCGTTTTCGCGACACGTTACTTGTGGCGTCAGATGCCACTTGCGCATGACAGCCGCTGCTTCCAGCTGTCAGGCGGCGCTAAACTTTGCTGCCAGCAGCGCCCCACGAGGACTTTTGCTGCGCGCTGGCAGCGTCAACCATAAACTTTTGCATACCAGCTTCCACTTTGCTTCTGTCGGCAGCCAGCTGCCGGTGTGAGCGCCAGCTTACATTACGGCAGTGTGTTGCAGTAAAGCAAGGGGAACATTTTTTATTTATGCCCAATATTGAGGCGTGGTCTGTGCACTGCGTTGGTGGGATTTAGGCTCTGACACGGCAGCGGAGAAGGGAAGTGGGGACAGAGTTTGAATCCGACGCAGCGGAGGGACATGAGGTCAAAAAGAGCAGCAGGGATCCAGGTGGAAAAACGGTCCCAGCGTTCTCGCTTTTCCTAAACTCTTCTTCTAAGCGGTCAAACTTCAGAAGTTGTTTCCGTAATTTTGGTCATAAAAACAAAATAAAAGCTTGACCTCCTGTCTGTGGCACTGTCTGAGAATCCCTATAATTTGGGAGAGGAGCAGCGGGCGTCTGTGGAGGGGGCGGGACGTCTGGAGCAGAGGTATTGCATTGCACTCATTGCACTGATTTTGTGCAGTATTTTTTCATGCAAGGCCTTTCAGAATCTTTAACGCAGGGCTATTATTATCTTTCAGTGAATGAGTTTTAATAGGAATAGATGGAGTGCAACTTTTCTACTGTTATTTGCTGTTGTTTCTCAAATAAAATGGATAACGATATTACAGCTTTCATTGATTTATTTCAAATTTTTAAACCTTGTCTAGCCTGTAAGGTGTAAAAAAAAAAAAAAAACGTATAGTGGTGTATTCTTTGAGTATCTAAAATAATTGAATCGTTGGGTCAGGATATCGATAAGGAATCAAATCGCCATGATGGATGTGATTTACACCCCTACTAAGAAATAACAATGGTTTACCTGGAGAAAATTTTCATAACAATGAAATGGCAAACTTTTTTTATTCTATTCTTAATTTCTTAAAAAGATATTTAGTGTCTTTTACCTAAATTAGTAAATCTATAGCTTTCTGTTTATCTAAGGCATTGATAGAATGTGACACAGAGAACTTTACAAAATGGAAAACATTTAAGAAAGATAATTTCACAAGGTGTTTTTTTTTTCTATATTCCTGGTGGAGCCGATGTAAAGCTATGGATGAACATGCATGCAAATTGGTTTGTTGGCATCCCTGGTAAAGATGTGCAAAAAGCTTTAGAATAAAAATCAAGGCCTAAACTCATTCTAGAAAAAAATGAATTTATTGAATCATAAAAAATGGGGAAAACAATCTTATCTATCTCAGAAAAGGTTATATTTAACAAAATCACCTTTGAAGAGAAATATTCTCTCCTTGCTGATGATTCCCATTTAGGATGGGGTAAATTATCTCTCTGGTTTTATTGTCTTTTATTGAACAGAACTTAGTTCAGGAGATTGAAGGGATTACAAGCAGAGGACTTAACATGCGTGTCAGTTTTTTTACTTTGAGCTTCTTTTTTACTATTTTAGCTCAGCTGAACAACTGGATTCCACTTACCATTTTCACTAAAGCTTATCAGGGCTTAAAATGAGCGAGTTTGCTACCAGCAGCGTAGTCCCAACAATCTGGCTGCTTTGTAAGCCAGAACAGGTGATTAGATTGAAATCAGAGGGGCTTTACTGTAGGAGCTGTGGGGGGAACGCTCATACTATCATGGAAAAAAAGCATAGTCGTCCTTTAATGGACTCCGATGTTGGAATGCAGAACTCCGTCTTATAGTTTTTGAAGAACCAGATCAACCAAAGCAGAGCTATCAAGATATCCAGACCTCTGATCGATTCGGTCAGCTGTAGTCTGGGAGCTCACAGCGCCCCCTATGTGCAGGTAATGCTGATGAGACTGAGCAGTTTGGTCCTCTGGTTCCTGAGGTTTCTGCTCCTCCATCCTACCCTCTGATTCTGGACAGAGACCCGGTGCCGGAGGAAATCGTAAGATCAGATTCTCACCATTTGAACAAATAATAAAAGTGTTTTGGGTTTTTTTCTTCTGTCAAATCTCATCCTCTATCCCTCTGTTTCGTTCCACCAGGAGCTGGAGGCCTACGTCTCCGACTCGGACTCTGACGGGGAGGGAAGAGGGTCGTGGTCCGACTTGCTGTCCCCAGAGGAGCGGGAACGACAGCGGAGGGAGAGGGAGGAGTCTCGTCGCGTCCTGTCTGAGCTGAAAGCCGTCCTGGGCTTCCGCGCGTCCGACGGGGAGAGGATGAAGAGGAAGCAGATGCTGTTCAGCGACCAAGGTCTGCACTGGAGTTATTCTTGGAATGAGGCTGCTGCAGGCTGAAGCGCCTCACCCCCAGTTTCTCTCACTCAGGATTTCACTTTCCTGTAGTTAACCATACATTCTTATTTTCAGCTAATGTTAGGCTGTACTTTAATGAATACACCATAGAACTCCAAAAGCACAAAATGTTTAGCTTCTTACAATCTAAGATTTACAGCTACCAACTATCTATAGTCCTAAATATTCATGTCACAATCACATACATCAATGATTTAAGCGGTGGAGAACAATAAATATCCTTAAGTTGGATACCCCTCGATGAAATCTGCAAACCTCTTAGAAACACGATAGCGACTGAGCCTTATAAACTAATGTCTGCACTCAAACTCCATCCAGTCTGGATGCGTTTAAGTAAATTTAAGTTCAGAAGTGGAAAGAAATTATCTACAGGTGCGAAAAAAGGAATCAAAAGGGGTTGTAGCTTTCATAAAAAAAAAAAAAAAAATCAAGATCTGGTTCTACAAAGATGCAGTTTTTAATACTTGGTCCTCATAAAGTTAACTACTCTGAAAGTTGTCAAGGGGCTGAGTCCAACTCCAAGCCAAAGCTTTTTTAGATTTCATTGTTATTATTTCAGGGTTCAGCTTGGGTCCTTAAAAAGTCTTAAAAGGCATTTGAATTCTTCAAAAAATAAAACTAAGGCCTTAATTGGTATTAAAATGTCTTAAATCAGTCTTTAGAGTAGGTCTTAATTTTTACCAAACATCATAAATAGGATTATTTTCATTACGATTTATTTTTGTAATCTAAATAAAACGTTAAAATTGAAAAAATTTATTTAAAAAATAACAGCTTCGCCATTATTGGATTCCGTCCCGATAGCTGAACCAATAAAAAGCGTTGTTCAGCGTTTCCAGGACGAATTTTAGGAGATGCGCCATTAACTTTTGTCTGGAGAAAATGTTAGCAAGTGTAAATGTAACAAAAAGAGTTTTCTCCAGCCAAGAGTTTTCTCCATGGCTAAAAAACCAGGGAACATATATGAGCTCAGTGGATTTTGTGGAAGAAGCGATTCAAGCTTCGGGCTGATGGGAATTAAGGCAGTTGAGTCACATGCGAAGGCGAGAAACATAAAGCTTCTAAATGGAGTTACTGAGAAACAGCCAGCTATTTCTCATACATAAGGTTTTTGTTCCACTCTTGTCTCTGCAGAGTTACCTCCACTTATCACCAAATCAAACATACTACTAAGAAAGCGATACAAGAAAAATAGCTGCAAAAAGACTTAGCAACTGGTTATGTTGATGGCTTTAAAAGAAACTGATTTGTTTTGTTCCCTGCTAAAACAAAGGATTTTGTGAATTTAGTTAAATAATTGTTAAAATATATCTGTCATTTGTTGTGTTTTAGCTTTCTTCCTGTATGGGAAGCTTTTCCAAAATTCAGAAACATTAGTGCAGTGGTTTATGTTAAAATAAACCTTTGGATTAAATTGTCCCAAGCAGGTTTTTCTTGTGAATTTGGTCTTAAATTTTTATTTCAAGTGGCATTAAAAAGTTTTAAAAAGTCTTGAATTTAACTTGCCTTATGCTGTAGGAACCCTGTATTTGTCATGTGGTCGGTTTATAACATAAAGTTACTGTAAAACAAGATGTTGAAAAAAAAACTTTGGTGACACGCTGTATAAAGCAAGCTCATAACCGTAAATGCTTCTTTTCTTACAGCGGCTTCATCGCCTTCAGTTCTGAGTCAGGGTCAGGATCCCGCTGCTCCCAGTTCTGTAAGCGCTGCAGGAACTGGTGCTGAGGAAGGAAACTACCTATCAGAGCGCCATGCAGGAAACGACGTGGAGGAAGAGGAAGGAAGCTACGACAGGGTGAGGCCCGACCCTGTCACAGAGTTCAGCTGCGGCCTGGAGGAAAGGGAGACGGGAGGACCCTCCGTCTGTGGCGGAGGAGGAACGTCAGAGCTGCACCAGTATGACGGTGTCGCTGAGGAGGAAGAAGAGCGTCAGAACGGTCTGGACTGCTTCCTGAATCCTAAAATCCCCGCCGTCTCTGTGATGGACAGACTGACTGAGATCCACGGCTCAGAGACTCTCAGCTTTAGCTCCGCCATTGCTGCTCAAGTGGTGGCGCGCTCGCAGTCGCTTGTCAACATGGAGGAGCAGACGTTTGGAGACGACGATGATGGTGATGAGGAGGAGGAAGGGGAAAACGCCATCATCTCAGAGAAGGAATAAACATCAAGCTGACTGCTTTAACAGAGCAGAGACAGTATTTATGTCTGACTGTCTGTTTGGTCCGTATTACGTCCCGTTATGTTCCAGCTCTCATCTATCACTGTGCTTCACCTACAATTCTTATTGCTGTGGAAACTCAGGAACAAGACCCACTGACACAGTGGGGTTCAAGTAGCAGATTATCCTCAGATACAACCAGATAATTTAGCATAATCTGTCTTACCTGTGGATGTAATAGAAAAAAACATCTCCTTCGCTGTAATCACCTTTCATTTAGCTGATTTGTTGTCACCTCACATGGTTACTGATGGAAGAAGAAAGAGCTTCACTGCTCAATTGTTTACCCGCTACACAAATGTTTATTTTGAATTTAGCCAAATTGATTTATAAAATCGAACTTTTTCTGCTCTTAAAGACGTTTAAGACGAAAGCCAACTTAAAAATGTTGATATAGTGATAAAAATGGTCACATACTTTCAGTTCAAAGCATTTTACTTTTACTACAGCTTGAAACAATAGCTGCTTAACCCCAAAAACAATCAATTTGTGTCTGAAATAGTTTTTATTTGCAGTATGAAATGTAACGCACCCTTTAACTTAATGGCAAAACCCTGAATGATTAAAAAGAAACACTTCTAGACGCAGCATTACAATCATGCACCTTTAATTAGATCAAATTTATTCTGTAGCAGAAAAGGAAAAGTTGTAATTGTTCGCCACTACCTCACTGTTGCCGTATATAGTCGCTCCTGCTGCCGGTGTGTTTTACCAGTAAATAAAAGGACTCTAAATTGAATATTTTAGGTGTGCCAGGGTCTTAGGAAGAGAACTGGACCCACAGCATTACATGTCCTCCACCGTACTGAACATCAAGTGCTGTTTCATATATTCGTCCTCTTTCCACACCAAAGTTAGGGAGTGTTTATTGCAGAGAAGCTCTAAGAACATGGACAATTGGCCAGTAGATGGCTTGATATGTTATAAATCACCCCCCTCTCTGGGAGCGGTGGGAATAATGAACTTGGTTTCTCTTCCAACGTGGATAAAAACCCAATAAAACTATGATAGCTGCATTGGTTTTATTGTTTTTAAATATTTCTCTTACTGTGGATATTTGGAGGTTTAGGTTAGGAGATGTTTTCTTACACCCTGTTTCCTGACAGAAGAATTAACGCACATCTAACTTGTATTTATTGTTCTCTTTGTTTTTTTTGCTTTTTTAGGTTAAAGAATAGTTGGTGAAATGAAAATAAGAAAAACATTTAGCTCCATTTCATTTAAATAGATGTTTTAATACTTTTCAAGAGTTTTTCTCCCCTTGCTGAATGAATAATCTTGAGTTAAATGTTAAAAATATTTTTAGAAATGATTGCTGCTGTCAAAAATGAATTTCTTCTAATGGTTTTTTACTCAGAGTGCCAATAGGTTTGAGGGTGCTACACATTAATATTCCAATCAAACTGTTTGTTGGATCATATTTAAAATGATGTTCTCTTTCAGGAAATATTCAGTCTGAATTTATTGGTAGAAAATATAGACGAAGCCTAAAGAAAAAAAAGTAGATTTGTATAGGAGTAATTGTGATGAAGCTAGGCAAAATAATTTACGGAAGAGAATTAGGGCCACTGGAAAAAAAAAAAAAAGTTTACTGATTTTAAAATTTTATTTCGATTTAGTATGGGGAAAAAGTCAGAATTCTGACTTTTTTCTCAGAGTTCTGACTTTTTTCTCAGAATTCAGGCTTTTCTAAAATTCTGACTTTTTTCTAGAATTCTAACTTTTTTCTCAGAATTCGGACTTCTCCAATTCTGACTTTTTTCTTAAATTCTGACTTTAATCTTAAATTCTGACATTAATCTCAGAATTCTGACTTTTTCTTAGAATTCTGATTTTTTTCTTGTGAATTAGAATCTGACTTTAATCTTAGAATTCTGACATTAATCTCAGAATTCTGACTTTTTCTCAGAATTCTGATTTTTTTCTCAGAATTCTGATTTTTTCTCAGAATTCTGACTTTTTCTTAGAATTCTGACTTTAATCTTGAGAATTCTGATTTAACCTCTCAGAATTCTGACTTTTTCTCAGAATTCTGACTTTTCTAGAATTCCTGACTTTTTTCTTAGAATTCTGACTTTTTTCTCAGAATTCTAACTTTTTTCTCAGAATTCTGACTTTTATCTCAGAATTCTGATTTTTCTCAGAATTCTGACATTTTCTTTTCTCAGAATTCTGACTTTAACTCTCAGAATTCTGACTTTTTTCCAAAATTCCCATTACTAAAAACTGAAATAAAATTTAAAAATCAGTTAACCTTTTTTTTTTTTTTTTTTTTTCAGTGGCCCTAATCCTCTTCTGTAATAATTAGGAAAATGAAGCATGAGAAAGAAGATTGAAGATTGAGGGTTATTTGCAGTAGAAGTAGTACAGTTTGCACCTTTGTTGGTGTATAAATACTATTAGTCCAGCGGGAAAATCCGGAATACAATCTGAACACACTCAGCAAGGCACGACTCAGCTGACTTCTTCCAAATACATGTGAGGGAAGAAGAGGAAGTCTTGTGCTTTTTTTTTTTTTTTTCTTATCAGCGCTCTATTTCTGTCCCCCTGGTCCATGCCATCTGCTCTGGGGAAGAGGGGGAAAAGCAGAGCGTACTCTCGCCGTGCTGCTTCCTGTTACATTCTTGGGAAGCTTTCCAGTTTCTAGAGAGAACTCAAGACAAATTTCACCAGTCTGTGTTTACAGGGGGGTCCCTCATTGAAACGTCAGGGTTCGAAGTGTTTAACGTGAATGTCATTTGCTATGGTGAACATTTGATGCTTAAAAACATAAAAAAATAAAGCACCCGAGCGTGATGATCTTAGCTCCGTCCTTCATCTCCACCTCGTCACCATGTTTGCCTTCCTGCATATTTCCACCTTGAAATAAAGCACCACTCTGGAAGTGTTGAAGTGAGTCGGCTGCTTTGTGTCTCAGTGGGGGTTTACAAACAGGTTGGGTGGGTTACTGGATCTGTTTTGATAGCCTTTTCTTTTGTTGGACAAGTGACACCCCTCCCAATCCCTTTTCTAACGTTTCCTTCTTAAATGGGCTTCATAGATTAATTTCAGGAGGAACTTTCTACTAGTTACTACTTGGATTAACAGTTGGGAGAAAAAAAGACTACTTTCATTAACATTAAAAAGCCCCTCTAGTCCTTATAAATATATTGCAAGTTACAAATTTAACTAAAGATATATATATATATTTTTTTTAAATGGTCAAGTTTTTTTTTATTGGCTTATAGTAATAATCAGTATCCACAGTACTATATCCATAAAATCTTTATATGTGAGGCAGTTAAATGTCTTCAAATGCTAGTTTGATTCAGATTGCTGATATGTATATTTATACCACATTTAATATAACCTTTCAGTCAGTTCAATCATAGCAAACATTGGTTGAAAAGTTTTCTATTTAAAGAAAACAAGCAGATGGTATCAAGTCATATAAACCAAAATGCAGGAATTAACCAAGCGGTTATATATAAACTTTCAAAATGTATTAAAACCAACCAAGTCTCTGCTCTTTTATTTAACTGTAACGCGTATGCCACCTAGTGGCTTTTTCAATTAGACTGAGATTCAGGCTATACTCAGGTCATGACATCGACCCTCTGTGTCTTTCTTTAAGGAATCTCCATAGTTTTTGCTCTATGGAAAGATGCAATATAAACTTTAAAAATGTATGGTCCCCAAATATCCTTTTTAAATATTAGGGATAAGAAAAATTTGGATTTATTGAAGATGTAATGACAGCCATCTCTCCAGTGCCTTTACCTGACATGCAGTGCTATGTCAGTATTGACTGAGGGAATGTGCATGTTTTCCTTAGTAAGTCACTGTTGGCACTGTTGCCTTGAAGCAAGAAGGTTCTGGGTTCAGTTCCTTGTCTGTGGTCTTTCTGCATGGAGTTTCCATATTCTCCCTGAGCATGCATGGGTTCTCTCCAGGTACTCCTCCTCCCACAGTCCAAAAACATGATTGTTATGTTAATTGGCTTCTCTAAATTGTCCTTAGGTGTGAATGTGAGTGTCTGCATGGTTGTTTGTCTCTGTGCTGCCTTAAGAAAGACTGGCAACATGTCTAGGGTGTACCCTGCCTCTCGCCCATAGACTGCTGGTGATAGGCGACACTGACAAGTATTACGCAAGAGAAGATGAATGGATGGATGGTTGGAAGATTTCTTTTAGGGTTGTAGATTGACGTAAACCGTAGTCCTGTGTCATATTTGGGATCTGCTTTTTTTCCAGGCGTAGTACATGCATTCATTACAAGCACTAAAATACATAAATAGTAAGAATGGTATTATCTTTATTTATGTAAGTATTATTTTATACAGTATTGTATAACTTTAAACCTGTTGTATAGAATCCTGTGCAGTTTGTACATTAAATGGAATAATTTAAGTATAAGTATGTTTTAACAAATACTACAAAATCTACTGCTAGATTTTAGTAGTATTTTTTTTTATTATTACACAAATTTACAGCTAAAATCATTAGTAGTTGTAGTAAATGAGTTATCTATAGGTATTCCATCTTTGGCCTTAGCTGAGTCTGCAGGTTTTACACCGTGAGGCGTTCCATTGCTCAAATGTGGCTGGGATATATACTCCCAAAAAATCCCCATAGCGTAAAATAAATAATTACATAGTTGGATTATATAATGCTGTCCTCGTGCAATATATATTTTAGTCTATAAGGCAGTTCTAATGTACAAAAAAATGCACGGTTCACAAAAATACACGATAATTTAGACGAAAGTGTCAGACAGTATATCGAGGCATGAACCGCGTTTTGTAAAGTCCTGAGTGTTCATGAACGCACCAAAAGTTCCCTCCTGCTTCCTTTTCGAGCAGCGCCTGCGATCATGGCGGACGTTGTCGCGGAGCAGAGAGTGGTCCAGGCACCAGTCAACGAAAGAGAACTGAACGGAGAGGCCGAGGTCCGGGAAGAGGCCGACCCAGTGGAGGAGGCAGCCAAAAAGAAGAAGAAAAAGAAGAAAAAGAGCAAGTCTGCAACGACAGGTGAGGGTTTTATGAGGCTACTGTCATGCTAACAGCTAACGGAGCTGATATTAGCTTAGCTGAAGCTGCGTCAAACTAGCTAGGGTTAGCCGCATCGGAATCGGAAATATTTAAAAGTGGCTTTTAATTTAACTTAATTAAATTTAAAAACAGTCAATTTTTGCTCTTGCCTCGCTTAGTGATCGGTGGGTATTTTTGCATATCTAATGTTATGCTTTGACATATTGCTGATCATAAAGACTGAAAACTTTATTACATCGGTGAAATTTAAAGCTACTCCCAATTTTTTCAATTGAGAAACCAGAAAAACGATTCTTAAACAGACAGAAAACAATACTTTCAAAATCCTCCACCCAAAAACCCCATTTATGCTCTATTATTTCACTTTTAAACACTATACTGTAATGTCCAGAATAATTATATGATGGTATAAAACATGTTCATCCTGTTTTATCCTTGCTTTTAATGGTAACTAACCCGAAAAAAAACATTCACAGATCAGACATTCAAAAAATGATCTGTTTTGAAAGGTTGTTCTTAGTATCTTGGGTATTATTGTCAGAAAAAAAGTTTTAAAAGCCCTCTATTTAAAGTGCCCTTGTGTTAAGTATAACATGCGTTATCTTCGTCAACAAACCTCATGTTTCATAATTATATTCTTTTTAAAAAGTAAGTGAATTTCTTTACTCAGTTTGTTAAATCAAATGTTTAAAATGTTGAGCTTTTCCTAAAAAACAAGCATTTCTGCAACTTCGTTTGTACGTGCCAGCTTTTCTGCTTTTATTTTGAAGGGAAACCGGATGCACCGCATTCATACATTTAGCTTGATGCTGCTTGTCTGTTAGCCATGCGGGTTTTAGAGCAGCGTACATAAAGATATTTGACAATCCGGCCTCAGAATAAGATGGGACCTTCAAGATAATTGACATAAAATCAAGGTTTAAGGACATTAGTTGTTCAGATTTTAAACTTAAACACCTAACTTCGTTTATCTCGCCCCACCTTTTGGCTAATGCTGATGGTGCTGAACCTCTGCCAAGTTTTCCTGTTTCGTAATTCTCCTTTTAGTCGTTATTATGTAAGAAAACATCATAATTCATCAGTGCTGAACGACATACTAAATATACTAGATAAACCACAATGTCCCATTCACTCTCAAAACCCAACGTTAGTTTACTTTAAGAAAGTATAACTAAGAAAACAAGAGGTAAAGGATAATGAGTAGGACTTAGGGTTGTTTTAAGGTTTTCATGCAAATTATTTTCCTTTTTGCAATTCAGATATACTTAAACAAATTTTCATTTGTATTAGTTTAAAATCTCTTTTTAATTAAAATAAAAAGATTTGAGTACTTTTGTCCCACATCTCATAGAAATCATGGTGTATTTATGAGTTGATGGAAATCTTTTCCTATCTGATGTGGAACAATCTACATTTTCTCCATTTTCCTGCTTATTAATATCAGCTGAGCTTTCTCTATCACATGGGGCGTAAAGGTCAGAGAAAGTCGATCCAATTGGCTACAGTCATTTTCGGAAAACAGATTTTAATGAATTGCGACTGAAATACGTATACTTTGATAAAAATGGCATCCATAGGGCCCCCTGTAATCGATTATTCATTGAGATTTTCTTAATGTTTCTTAGCTAGAAGGTTAGTTTCTGCTTGGTCTATGATGCTCTGTGTTTGTCTAATGTTGCAGATATTTTTAAAAGTAGGAAACATAATGTTCATGATTTCTTTTATTGTCAGAAGAATTTCTTTGAGACAATATTAATTCATTGCCACTCGAATTTCATGATAAATATCTTTAGGGTATAAACCTATCCCAATTACAGAGGTTTCATCACAGTTTTCTCTGCATGATCACATACCAGTTGGTCTTTACGTGCTGGGTGTGCTGTGCGATGGGATTCAAAGGTTTTTCCTAGGTGTAGTTCTATGCAAATATTCATGTTCTGCCTTTTTCCTGACAGTAAAAGAAATAAAAAATATTTTTCTTTTTTCCCACTGTATTTAAAAGTGTATCACAGATTATTAACTGATTATCTCTTTGATCGATTAATTAAAAAAAATGTCCTTGGAACATTTAGTGGCTGTTTTGTAAAAACTAAACGAACATGTTTTTGGATATACGTTAGAGCCATGCAAAACATGTTCAACCATTCAACCAACTTGCATGTTAGAAAAAAAACAGCCTTCAGTTTCATCGCTCTTGCAAATTAGGGAGAAATGAACGACTTTATCCTTCAACATAAAAGGATAAAAAATGCACAGTAGTGGATTGTTGTCCTCTTGTATTTCATTTAAATGGAACCACAAATTGACACGTTTCCAGACTCGCTACTAGAAAAATCCAATCAGATATGAACATGTGCTGAGCTCTAAGAATCAAACTCCTGGGAAGGATTAAACTCGTCTTTAGAGAAGGCAGAAAAATAAACAACTTAAAATAATTTTTATGTGTCTCTGTGCTCCTGCTTTAAACATACAAAGGTTTTAGTAGTTCCTATAAGAAGTTTCCTTTCATTACATTTTAGAACCAGCAGTTATATTCAATGCAAAACTCTAGGTTTTGTTGTATTTCAGACTGGCTGTTATTAAAATATCTTTTGAGCACAAACACAACATAGAGCGATTCAGCGTAACATAACCTTTGTTGTGTAATAGCATTTATTTTTTTCTTTTTCCTGTGGCACCATAGCTTACTGGGATAAAAAGGGATGGTTTTTCTTCCCTTAAATGTTTCTCTAGATAAATAAAAAACAGTTTTATGAATAAAAAAAAGATAAATTTAATGCAAGGTGGCATTCTTTGAGGGGTTATGTATGATGAACCAAAGTATTAACTCCTGTAAAATCTTCTGATTGTTTGAATGAGATCAGAAATCATTGGTTTCTAAAACATTAAAAGTTTTCCTACAGTTTAAGGAATGTCTGTCCTCAGCAGATGTGAGGACAGAGTAAATTTTTACCATTTTCAATAATCAGAATGTAAATTAGCACAGACCCTGTCAAGCTAAATTGTCATGCCACATCTTTATAATTATTTTTTTTCCTTCTTGCTGCAGCTGTTGAGCCTGAGGCGGATGGTGTGGTAGATGGAGTGGTAGAGGTGACCAAACAGCTGGAGAAGCAGGCGATTGAGGACAAGGAGAAGGATGAAGAAGGAGAGGATGGTGAATATGTCACACTTAAAAAATAGCCATGAGTTTCCCGTCAGTCAATTTATTTTCCAAATGGTTGATTGGCTGTGTGTTCATTTACTCAGATGGAGACGATGGGGAAAATGCAGCAGGAAAGAAGAAGAAGAAGAAAAAGAAGAAGAAAGGACGTAAGAGGACCATGTTTTTGTATATTACAGCTGCCTGTTCATTATGAGGTTTCTGATCTATATCAAGATTGTTCTTTATTTTTTTTCTTGGTTGAATTTTCAGCCAAAACTCAAACGGATCCCCCATCTGTTCCCATCTGTGAGTTGTACCCAAGTGGAGTGTTCCCCATCGGACAAGAGTGTGAATATCCTGTCTGTCAGGATGGGTGAGTAGACGACATGCATCCTAATTTTCACCCCTAAACTTTTGCAACTAGTTCTACTTCTTCTTGATTCATCTCCTGTATTAATTCATTGGCTCAGTTGTGTTTAAGGAGGGAAGAAACTAAACAAGCAGGATGTATGTGAGGCATCAATAAAGAGCTGAACATGTTCTTTCTTTCCATAGTGGATTTTATTTTATTTGCTTCAAAAATTTTATATTTTCTTAGTACAATTTTAGCTGAGCGTTGTGTCAAAGTTCAAATGTATCAGATTCTGTGCAGAAAAAACTGGGCTACTACAGGTCAGAAGTGAGTTTATAGCCATGATTCTAGGCTTTAGTGAACATCTCTGCTGCTTTCTGGTTGCGGGTACGAATCCATGCTGTGTTCTTCCAGTCGAAGTGCAACGTGGCGGATGACCATGGAGGAGAGGCGGGTGATGGACAAAGCCAACGAGGAGGTGTGGAACGACTTCAGGCAGGCGATGGTAGTAAAACAGACTCTACCCCTCAAACATACCAGAACTGTATATTAACAGTGAGGCAAACCTTTTGTAAATCAATTTCTATTTATTATTTACTTTACTTTTCCAAGTCACATCAAGAACTTCACAACATGAAACTACTGTTTGCTTCATGGTTAAAACTGTTCTGGACAAGCAAAGGAAAAAAAAAATCTTAGTATTTCATGACCTTTCCTACCATGCAGCCATCTGTTTGTCTATTTGCCGCTTTCCTTACTTTACGTTTGTTAGGCAGCTTTTTACTGCTAGTTGATCACCTGCTTCCCTCCTCTTCCCAGCGAGCGTTTAGAGGATTGTTCCCGTAAGCTGATAAAAGAAAACGGGCTAAATGCCGGGCTGGCCTTCCCCACTGGCTGCTCCCTGAACCATTGTGCTGCCCACTACACTCCCAACGCTGGAGACCCCACCGTCCTGCAGTACGATGACGTCTGCAAGATCGACTTTGGCACGCACATCAACGGTAACTGACTGAGCTTTGTTCAGATTGATTCGCTGACTTCCGTTCATACCACTCGGAGCAGCAGATCTTTACAGGTGTTCTCCCGTGTTGCTCTGCAGGGCGGATCATTGACTGTGCCTTTACCGTCACGTTTAACCCAAAATACGACAAGCTGCTGGAGGCTGTGCAAGACGCCACCAATACCGGAATCAAAGTAGGATTCGAAACGCTCAAACCTGTCCTCCATCTTGGAAATGTAAGGAGCCTGCAGTTGATGCTCTCTTGTTGATCTGTTGCAGAACGCAGGGATTGATGTTCGCCTGTGTGACGTCGGAGAGGCGATTCAGGAGGTGATGGAGTCCTACGAGGTGGAGATCGATGGGAAAACATACCAAGGTATTCATTCTGTCCATAGAGATAGAAAATGCGCTTATAACCGACCCATGATTTCACATTAACAGAGTTCCTTCATGTTCAGTTTTCTAATTTTAAACATTGTCAGCATTTGTTTTTACAATTAATCAATTGATCTTAAAGGGGAATGCCAGTTTATTTTTTTACATTGGGCCCTTGATTTTACGTGATTACATCATGTTCTACTCACCCATATGAATTTTGTGTCATTTGGAGCTGTTCTGAAGATATTTGGTTATGTCCAAGTAATGTCTTACTATAGGCGAACGCGTAGAAGGCACAAACTAAACTGTTCATAATTTATTCTTTATGGTACGCCAGCATTCATAACATGTAGGCGAAACACTGTCCCTCAGACATCCGCGGTTATATTTTTTTATATTTATATTTTTTTAAAACAAAGCGGAGTGTGTATGATGTCATCCATGCTGCTGCTTTCTCTCAACCCGGTTATCAAGGTTGTCTCGGCTACTGTTTTCAAACTGACTCCCAGCTTCTCCTGCCTGAACTCACTTTACCTCTATTGTCCGTGTGATCCACCCCTCTGTTATGGGCACTCTGACATAAACAAACATGGACAGAGCGCTTCAGAGCGATTCTGCTCAGAAAAAAAACCCATAATCAAAACGAAACAATCCGCCAGTTTGCAAGTTGAGCTAGTCTAAGTCTTTTTTACAAAGATGCTTTTATAAATAGTAGTTTATTATTCTGTCTAGTATTTAGGCCTAACTTGCTTGTAATGGCGATCTTTACAGTCACTAGTTTGTCAGCTCTGAGCTGCCGTAGCGCAAGCAATCATCCTCCACAAATTGGAACCAACGCCTATGTAATAATAAACGGCAATTTCTAAGGCAAGGCAAACATAAAGATTGATATTTTCAGTTCATAGATGATGATAACATACGTATGGATACTAAATTACATTTGTCAGGAAATCTCTGTAATTACACTGTACTTTAAAGGTGTTCTGGGAAAACAGTCTGATGGTTGGAGTACACTAGGAAGAATCTGATGTCACTGTGAAGCTGTTAGTCATTCATGCTGACCATGCAACTGGTGTTAGCAATGCTTTTAAGCTAATTCCTTCAAGCTGTCGGACTTCAGTTAGACATTAACTCTGGACTCTTTTAGTAGTTTCATCAATATATACAATCCGACCTGGTAGTTCAGACGTAATGCCAGTAGATGGCGCCACATCAATTTCTGTTTGCTCATGTTAAAGAAATAGTACACCCAAAACATGATTAGCCTTCATTTTCTACTCACCCCCATGCTGAACAACACTCTGGAGTACTTTTTTGATATCTCAAATGCATCTGGAGATCTGGGAGGCTTCTTGCTGTCTGCTGACATTCAAATAATGGAGGTCTATGGTGACCGAGACAGAAAGGTCCATAAAAGTCCACAAAAACGTGTCAATATTCCTCCATACTGCTCGTCCAATGTATTCCAAGTGTCCTGAGTGGGTAGCGCCCAGAATTTACTCGAAACGAAGTCATTTAGAATGTTTTTAGAGCATAAATAGTAGTGTATAGGATTTCCTGAAAGCACGCACATGCACTTTCACGACGCTACGGAAGCCGGCAGACCAAACCAGCGCATTCAGCTCGGCAAAGAACTCATGCTCTTCCTCAACACTGAAGTCCTCAGACATTTTTCTTTCGTTGTTTCTTTCTTTGCACAGGTAAACGGCACATTTCTTCTTCTACGCTTGCATTATTGGCAGAGCAGACGCTGAATGCGCACTTTCATCTGGTTTGGTCTGCCGGCTTCCGTAGCGTCGTGATCGCGCAGGTGCGCGCTTTCAGGAAATCCTATACACTACTGTTTATGCTCTAAAAACATTCTAAATGACTTCGTTTCGAGTAAATTCTGGATGCTACCCACTCAGGACACTTGGAATACATTGGACGAGCAGTATGGAGGAATATTGAAACGTTTTTTGTGGACTTTTATGGACCTTTCTTTCTAGGTCACCTTAGACCTCCAGTATTTGAATGTCAGCAGACAGCAAGAAGCCTCCCAGATCAGATGCATTTGAGATATCAAAAAAGTACTCCAGAGTGTTGTTCAGCATGGGGGTGAGTAGAAAATGAAGGCTAATCATGTTTTGGGTGTACTATTCCTTTAAGCCTTGTTGCTAAAGAAGTTGTATTTAGGCTCAAAAAGGACTATTAAAAACAGAACCAGGAGGGATGCTTAGGCGTAAATAGGCTTATCTAACTGGAGTATAAAGGCATAAAATGGTGACTACGCAGATTTATTCATGAAAAACACTAGACATGTTTTTTTTAGATGATTTTACAGACAAAATCCTGGTTTTCTACTCAGTTCAACTTTAAAGTCCTTTAAAGCAAATCTTTTATCATATTTATTGGTTATAATAAATCTACAGTGGGTTAAAAGTTTGGAGAAATTCTTATTAAAGAAAAAATATTAAACAATCTCTTGGATATTGAAAGTATTTTAAAGGAAACTAGCAGAAAAATCAATTGTCCAGGAATCTTAAAGGTATAGTGGAGGATCTTCTTTTTCTGAGGGTGGATCATCAAAATAACTTACTCTCCTAAGTTTCAGGTATTGTTGTGATATGTTTACGTAAGGCCGTCGTACGTGCTCGTCCCCTTTTTCACCTACCAGTGGTGAGTTGGCCATAAAGAGAAAAATTGCAAATCTTCTTTTAGAAAGCAAACTTGTACGAGCGATGCAAACAGCAACTTTTAACGAGGAGTAATGGGCTTGTGCTTGTTCTTGCGGGTACAGTGCATTTTTTAAATTTTTTTAATTGGAAATGGCTGGTCTTTAAAAAAAAAAAAAAAGGCTAAAATTCTCCACTATACCTTTAGGGTGAAAATAAGTACCAATGTTTTTTTAGATTCCCTGTTCTCCTTGCCTACATCCTTTTTTTATTACATTTTAAAACCTGCTTGCTTTAGAAACCAACATAAATTCAGATGAACATTGCTGTTTACATGTTAAACTTGGACTTTTTAAATCACTCCATAATAAACTTGTTGCACTAAAGTGCTGGACAGCTAAAACGGTAATAATAAAGTAATGGGGATTTTATCTATATGAGGATTCAGAGGCATCTCATGATAAAACAATGCAGGCAGATTAAAGATGCTACAAATAGAAAAGCAAAGTGGAAAAGTTGCTTCAATAAGCTAAATAATACTGGTTGTGTTTGTTTTTTTTGTCACTAGTGAAGCCAATCAGAAACCTGAACGGTCATTCTATCGGTCAGTACAGAATACATGCAGGGAAGACGGTGCCCATCGTTAAGGGAGGGGAAGCAACAAGGATGGAGGTGGGTCGTGTTTACTGACTGTAAAGAACCAGTCGAAATATCCTCCGACTCACGACTGAATTGCGATTTCCATCTGTGCTGCTTCCGTTTAGGAGGGAGAGGTTTACGCCATTGAGACGTTCGGCAGCACAGGTAAAGGCGTGGTCCACGACGACATGGAGTGCTCGCACTACATGAAGAACTTTGACGTCGGCCATGTCCCCATCAGGTGAGGCTGCTTTGACCTTATAGCTCCTAGCCAGCGAATGTTATTGATTTTCATGAGTCTGAAACAAGCATGAGGGACGTTTATTTAGTTTGTCACCCAAATTTGAACCTATTTCTTTGGCATTTTATGGGATTGCTAAATACAAAGTGCATAACTTTTATCATTGTCCTGGACTTTATGAACCTGTTTGTTCTCAGCCTCATAGAGAACATTCCAAGGTTGAATTTCGCACTAATAACTAATGTGGTAACCTATGAAAGCATTTAGTTTTTCTTCTGTTTAGCCGTATCAAAGGAATTGAATAAGAATGGTTGACGTCTTTGGGTTGGTTTATCATATAAAATCCCAATAAACATCTAGATTTGTTGATATAAGTGACAGAAGGTAAACACTTTGATCAGGCACTATGTATTTATTTATTCGTTTATTTGATACAACATTTTAGCTAAGGCTAATTCTCAATGCCTGTCCCCAGTTAGGCTTTGTACTGTACTTATCGCATCCTTCCTTCCAGGCTGCCCCGAGCAAAGCACCTGCTCAACGTCATCAACGAGAACTTTGGCACGCTAGCGTTCTGCCGCCGCTGGCTGGACCGTCTGGGCGAGAGCAAGTACCTGATGGCCCTGAAGAACCTGTGCGACCTGGGCATCGTGGACCCCTACCCTCCCCTGTGCGACACCAAGGGCTGCTACACGGCTCAGTTTGAGCACACCATCCTGCTCAGGCCCACCTGTAAGGAGGTGGTAAGCCGAGGAGACGACTACTGACACCCCGACCGCCCGACTCCCCTCACCACGCACACCTCCAGACACTGATAGAGTAACAGAAAAAGCAAAGACATGTAATTGTAGTCAACCTACAATACACCCCTCAGCTTCCCAGGAAGGATGCAGACAAAAACTATCCAACACGGGTTCTTTGGATTTACTACCAGAAAATTTTTGAGCGGTTTAATGTTTTAAAACTGCCAATGAACTCATTGCAACCACAGTATTCAGAATCTATTCAGTTTCAAGGACTCCAGTCTGAGATGTCACTACCTTTAGTTCATTTATCGAGGCTTTCGATGGGTTTAGGAAGTGTTCAGCTCAATGCATGCTGGGAAATCGGCTCATACAGACTTTACAGCACATTTAAGCTCCGGGGGTGCCGTAGTCAATAGATACCATCTTCATACAGACACAGCGCACCTGTGTCTTCTGTCGCCAAAGGAGAGAAATCTGCACTCTGGCCCTCTGGTCTTGGTTTCCTTAACGTTTGTAAGAGTTTGTTAAAATGGCCGCTGCATCTGTATGCTCCCGGTGAAAACGCTTCCTTTGGAAACTCTGCTTGGAAATGTTTTTGGAAGAAAAAAGGATGATTAAAATAATTTTTGCTTGTTGTCTCTAACTGCAAAATGTTTTTTGTTTTTTTTTTACATTATTCTTTTCCTGTAAATTCAGGCTTATTTGAATATTCTGTTCCATTTTATTCACATCACAGCCTTATAGTGATGCCAT
This sequence comes from Cyprinodon brontotheroides, assembly GCA_018398635.1. Taxonomy (NCBI): domain Eukaryota; kingdom Metazoa; phylum Chordata; class Actinopteri; order Cyprinodontiformes; family Cyprinodontidae; genus Cyprinodon; species Cyprinodon brontotheroides. Next base: position 5,820,803 of record JAGKQL010000003.1, on the reverse strand, counting down.
TTGTAAAGATTTACTTTATTTCTTTACAATAAATATGGCTCAGATATTGAGTGTTTACTTAAAAAAAAAAAAATTAGTCATGTTTCTGAATAGGGGGTCACCTAGTGGCCACAAACGCTGCAGCACTGTCACAAAAGTCAACAGTCAGCCTGCCAACCATCCTGTGTGTCATCATTATTCAGTAGAGGGCTTTAAAACAGCTACAGCTGAAAACAAAGTTCTGAACCTGGCTAAAAATAATAAAACACATAAAAGGTAAAGCATAAACATATAAAATAAGACAATATGAATTTGTTTACGCTAAATAAACAAGGTCAGAACAGCTAAGTCCTGCCAGTGTTTTACAATTCAGCAGAAGCAGCCTCCTTAATGTGCAGTGGGAGGTTATTTCATAAATGAGAGGAGCAGCGTTAGAGAATGCTTTGGCCTGTCTAAGCTTCCTCTTAAACTGCAGAACCTACAGTTTAAGAGGAAGGTATCTAGGTTCAGCTTGGAAGGCATGAGAAACGCCGCTGATCTCTGGATAGCATCGCCGGGGCCGGCCAGACCGTCCCGATTCGCAGCAGCAGAGCTCCAGTGAACATCCACAGCCTGCTAGCTTTCTGCCCATATTTTGCTTCAACTAAACGTTAAAAATAATAAAGATATGACTGTAAACTAGGAGCAAAGTGTTAACTTAGAAGTCTAATAAACAATCTGTTTTACATCCGGCTTCTTTCAGCCTGTGCCAACTAACAAACTCCTTTCCTTGATTGTCTTTTTCCTCCCACACAATCCCTTTCATGTTTTCTCTTTTAGCCTCCTCAGAAGGTTTAAACTTTTTCCTTGTCTCAGCCATGACCTACAGAAGAGGATTAGGGCCACTGAAAAAAAAAAAGTTAACTAACTGGATTTTTAAATTTTATTTCAGTTTAGTATGGGAAAAAGTCAGTATTCTGACTTTAATCTCAGAATTCTGACTTTTTTTCAGTGGGAGATTAAGCTCTGTATATTGGCCTTAGGAATCATTTAAAATAACTTGTATGCATAAAACTCTTTAGATTAAAAAAAAAAAAGCACATGGAGGGCATGCACACCCCATCAAGTCCAGGAATCAAACCTGGTACTTTATTGGTCCAACAGTGCCTACAACACTGCTTAAAATAAATAACTTCATGTATTTAAGTTCTATTTGCTTTAAAAAATTAGGTTTGTATTTAAAAAAAAAAAAAAGACAAATTTCCTTGTAGAAAAATGAAAAAATAATCTCATTTATTGAGGTAATTTTTTCCAGAAATAAAAACTGAGGTAACAATTTGCATAGCATAACTTTCATAAAATTTACACACACTCATGAACACAAACACACCATGGAGTAGTAACCGAAACGACAAACCGTCTGACAGTGAAAGGAAAACGTAAAGTGTGCTGTGATTCTTCCCCAATGATCAATAAAAACAAACCAGATTCATACAGTAAAATCCATAAACAGCTGCTGGTGATGGAGGGGGTTATATAAAAATTTAACAGTTGATGGTCATTTTTTGTAAAACCTTTACAGTTCATATAAAAATACATTCATAGCTCCAAAATGCTGGTTTGTGTAGAACCGCAGTGCTGCAGATTCCACTTTTGCTGAATTTATAAGAACTATAAAAATACTGGACTCTGATAAAAGGACACTTTTCTAATATCGTTTGGTTGGGGGATGTTTGGGACTCTTAAGTTGTTACATTCTGGAGCAGAAAGGTGGCAGCATGATAAAATAGCAGTAAGAAGACAGGACAATGCCCCTGCAAGGAAGGAGTCGAGGGAGCCCACTGTACCAGCTGTATTCCAAACTACTATAATAGTAGTTTGGACCATGAGAGTAAGAAAAGTCAAAACTGAAAGAAACTAGTGCATTTCTGTTAGAAGGAACCAAATGTCATCCCGATTTCTTCTTAAGTGACGGACATGTTAACCTACATCCAGTTCAAAGATCTAAAGTGACTGAGAAACATTTGAGCTGATAAAAAGATTTACAATCAAAGAGCCGGCAGGCGAATCCCACCCTGCCCGCTGCTACAGAGACAAACCTTGGCTGATACTCTCTTTATAAAATACAAATGTACATAAATCACAACATTTTCTTTACCTACATATATAAACATCATATACAACAAGTTCACAAAGCAGAACCGGATTTTTACAAAAGGACTCCTGCCGCTCACTGTATTTTTTTTTTTTCAAAATTAGAAAAATAAGAAAAGTTCCATGATCCCAGGTTATGATGAAATACTGAAGAGCATCAGACGGGGTTTTGCTGACATCGTGGTCAGGACATAGTGGAGGTGAAGATTCTTCACGGGTCCTGGTTCTAGAGTGGCCGGTCTTTGTCCTGAGTTACTCGCTGTGTGTAGAAGAGGATGTAGGCCTGAGCCCGACAGACCTCGTCCACCGAACACACATTCAGCTTAGAGTCATTACAGTGAACCCAGAAGCCTGAAGGAGAAATAAGAGCAATCAGTGTGTGAAACTATTCACACCCATTTGACGTATTTTATATTCAAGCGATGTGAATACTAAATGGTTTCCTTCGAAATCGGTTCAAAATAGTGCAATCAATTTTTACTTTTTTCATATTAAATAAAATCGTTCAGTTTGTTGATTCTAGAAGGAATAAATTTCCTTAAAAAAAAAATCTATTTAAATAAAATATTTGAATCGACTTGCTACAATTAAACCTCACAAGGCAGGAAAGCTATTTTTATTTGAAACACTTCCCCCTCAGGGTTCCTACAGCATAAGGCAAGTTAAATTCAAGACTTTTTAATGCCACTTGAAAAAAAAAAATGTAAGACCAAATTCACAAGAAACAAGAAAAACCCGCTTGTGACAACTTAAAGGAATAGTACACCCAAAACATGATTAGCCTTCATTTTCTACTCACCCCCATGCTGAACAAAACTCTGGAGTACTTTTTTGATATCTCAAATGCATCTGGAGATCTGGGAGGCTTCTTGCTGTTTGCTGACATTCAAATAATGGAGGTCTATGGCGCCCGAGACAGAAAGGTCCACAAAAGTCCACAAAAACGTGTCAATATTCCTCCATACTGCTCGTCCAATGTAATCCAAGTGTCCTGAGTGGGTAGCATCCAGAATTTACTCGAAACGAAGTCATTTAGAACGTTTTAGAGCCTAAACAGTAGTGTATAGGATTTCCTAATAGCGCCCCCATGCGCGCTCACGATTCTACGGAAGCCGGCAGACCAAACC